>CAUZXP010000380.1:50104-60952 GCA_963584105.1 Alviniconcha strummeri | reverse complement strand
AAACCAAGCATACAGAATCAGTCTCCTCTCAGTAGAGTTCTTTTAATTTTCAGTCATAAACAATGCTTGAGGAGAAGGATGAGGGATAAAATACGAAAAGGGAAAAGTCCGAAATGTCGCACCCACTGAGGGCTTCTTCGACGACTGAGCGGAGGGGAAACTGTACAGGCTCCAGGACCAGTGGGCTTAAAGATGTGAATGACTCAATTAATAAAAGTGTGTGTGTGTGTGGCTCTGTGTGTGTGTGTGTGTGTGTGTGTGTGTGTGTGTGTGTGTGTGTGTGTGTGTGTGTGTGTGTGTGTGGTGTGTGTGTGTGTGTGTGGGGGGGGGGGGCAGTGTGAGTGTGTGTGTGTTTGTGTTTGTGTGTGTGTGTGTGCGTGTGTGTGTGTGTGTGTGAGAGAGAGAGAGAGAGAGAGAGAGAGAGAGAGAGAGAGAGAGAGACAGACAGACAGACAGACAGACAGACAGACAGACAGACAGACAGACAGACAGACAGACAGACAGACAGACAGACAGACAGACCGAGACAGAGAGAGACGTAGAGACAGACAGAATTACTGTAAGCCGATTTGCCTAGCTGTAAGTCGTTAGGCTGGTAAGCAGAAGTTCGACTCTCCTCTCTTTCTTCGAAAGTTGTGGTCTGTGGACACTGTCTTGTGACTTTGTCCCTCACTATTAATGAAACGTTAAAGTGGTTCATCGCTGCCCATCTGAATGCAGGAGTCATTCTGGCGGTGACAGTGTAGTGTTAGGTATAGTCTCCCTCTTCCCCCACCTCCTGGGATCTCGGTCCCCGCCAGGACCTCTTCGGAGGCAGTTATTTTGGCCTTAAACAAGTTTAACCGGCTATTCTAGATATAATTATCTGAGAGAGAGAGAGAGAGAGAGAGAGAGAGAGAGAGAGAGAGAGAGAGAGAGAGAGAGAGAGAGAGAGAGAGAGAGAGAGAGAGACTTTCGTGTGTGTGTGTGTCTTAAATGTGTGTGTGTGTGTGTGTGCGTGCGTGCGTGCGTGCGTGCGTGCGTGCGTGCGTGCGTGCGTGCGTGCGTGCGTGCGTGTGTGTGTGTGTGTGTGTGTGTGTGTGTGTACTGAAGTGTCTTCGCTAGTCGTCTAGAATACATGTCGTGTGCAAGAAAGCGTGACGCATAAGATATGACGTATTTTATTATTCTATTCGCGTGTCGTAGGAATATAAATTTAACTCAGCCGACCGGGCAAGCCTTGACAAAGCCCTCATGGGCGAAAATTTGAAATATAAATTTTTAAAACCAGGACGTGCATGTACTGTTGTTATACGTTCTCTATAATTATCCATTTAGCCTACATATAAGCAGGCATTCCCCTTAACAACAAGCCCGTCCCTAATAAGCCTTATGGTTTCTGTGGACGTTAAGCACCATGTTTACTTACTTACTTACTTACTTAACGACAAGTGCCTGTGGACGAAAGCGTGGCATAATGCAGTACGATTAAACGTAAAGCACACACACACACAGCTGTGCAAATTCTGCTCCCACACAATCCCTGTAACAAGCAGTCCAGACTGAGAACCATGTCATCAGAGCTCAGGAGCTGTGTGAAAGTCGAGGTGGCCGTCCTGGGCTCCCGTCCCTAATAAGCCTACGGTTTCTGTGGACGTTAAGCAACACTTCAACCAGCAAGGACCATGGAAGAATCCAGGAGAGATCAAGAGCAGGGAGGTGGAACTGGGCTCAGAAAGTTCGATTTTTTTTTTTTTTTTTTTTTTTTTTTTGCTTCAGTTGTTCTCAGCAGCAGTGCTACGGACATTGTCCTTGTGACTCTGCTCTGCACCGCAGTTGAAACAGCAGTTGCGTAGTACGTACATTAGCTGCTTCGCACTGGCGAGGTCCCCACAGTTGTTGTTCTGGCAGCGGTCCACGGCCTCGTCGGTCTTTCCGGGTCGGAGTGAGCAGTCGAGCCACTCACTCTTTCTCCCCTAGCCCCCCCACCCCCCACCCCCCTCCTCCGTCCCTTATAAGCCACATCGCTTCTGTGGACGTAAAGCAACGTGTTTACTTACTTAGGACCATGGCTTGTGAGCCTGGTTTGGCCTAGCGGTAAGGCATTAGGCTGGTTAAGCAGAGGGACCTCGGTTCGAAACCGCTTCGGCTCTCCTTTCTTTTCAAAAGTTGTGGTCTGTGGCCACTGTCTTGTGACTTTGTCCGCCACAATTAATGAAACATTAAAATGGCTCTCTTTGCTGTCCATCGTAATGCAGGAGTCGTTCTGGTGGTGACAGTGTAGCGATAGGTATAATTATTATCTCCACCTTCCCGCACCTTCATACCCACTTGCCCACCTTCTCCCCGTCCTTAATAAGCCTCATGGTTTTTGTGGACGTTAAGCACCATGTTTAGTTACGTTTACTTAAAAGGACCATGGAGCTAATCCCTAACTGTCCGTACGGTTTCTGTGGACGTAAAGCAACATTTCAAGAAGAAGAAGAAGAAGAAGAACAAGACGAAGAAGAAGAAGAAGAAAAGAAGAAGAACAAGAAGAAGGAGGAGGAGGAAGAAAAACAAGAACAAGAAGAGGAGGGGGAAGAGAAGAAGAAGCCAACCGGCTTCATTACGTCACACAAAGCATCATCGTTCAAATGGATAGGCTGCCGATTCCCCTTCCCCCCTCCCCACATTACCCCCTCCACCTCCCTCCAATTATCTAGTCACGCTGTGTTCCTGAACTTTTCAAATATTATGCAGCACTACCTAAAGCACTTGTGTATGCATGAATCACAGCTATACGAGTGTGCATGCTCCTTTTGGGGGTGGGCGTGGGGAGTGGACACACTGGCGTCCTATAGATCGGCTTTCCTTTTCTTGCAACAATGAAACCGGGTTCGTCGATACTGGCTTCGTGAGTGATATTTCGCGCGTGCGTGCGTGCGTGCGTGCGTGCGTGCGTGCGTGCGTGTGTGTGTGTGTGTGTGTGATGTGTACGCGTGCGTGGTGCGTGCATGTGCGCGTGTGTTCGTTTTGTGTCTGTGGCAGTGTCTGTTGCACGTGGTCATTCAAGTCTGAACACTGTTAGTGTTGTCTACCAGTCATAATGTGTACATTCTCTGTCAGCTGCATGTTAAATTGATAATAATGTTCATATCTATGTACAACTTTGTTTTTGTTACGTTTGCATTTTTCAGCGCTTTCAGGTGCAGGACGTGTGCGTTAAACAATTGCACCATGTTGACTATGGTTGGTTAACTCCAAGTCAACCGCAGTGATCATATCAGAGCGAAACACAACAGATCAAAACTTACTCATACTTCCGATTAGGTCTCAAACAAAGAGTCTGGGGATGCAGAAAATAATGGAGTTAATTTTAAGCAGGCTGTCATACGACGTGACGTAAATAAATACGAACGGCCCTGTCAGTGACGTCATACTGCGTGCTTAGGACCAGGAAAGGGTCACGAAACACACGACAACCTGTTCCTGTTTGGCTCTGCCTGTTAGACAATGTGTGCATGTACTGCCCTGGATATGCCGGACTGAAGGGGAATGACCGAGCAGATAGACTGGCGGGCAAAGCAACCCTCACAAGTGGCTTGCTTCTCGGAAGATCTGAAGTGTTGAGAAGCTTGAGACACCACCTGCGGACACGAAGCCAAGGACATCACACCATCGATCGCCTGGACAGGAGGAGAGAGGCGTGGAAAGAGGAAGCGCTAGACAATCTTCCTTGAGAGGATGAGAGAGGGCCATCGTCAATCAGACGAACATTGGAATTGTTTCAAAGGCAACGTTTTGTGGAAACTTCTGAGAGACGGGGCGAGGTGCATATGCGCTTTTCCGAGCGCACAGATACTATACTGAACTGAACTCTTAGCACCCCGTGTTGAAACCCCCAGCATACATGTATCAACGGTATTAGCAGTAGCTGCTTACACAGTTTGTGACCTAAACTGCTCGCTTTTGATGGGTTAATAATGTTCCACATATATATGTACAGGCGCCAGTCATACTGTTATTGATTTTCCGTGAAATGCCAGCTGCTTTGGATGCTGGCAAGGACTGGCGTTGCCAGGCAACAATATGTAATATATATATATATGTCAGAATATAAGGGGTAATGTGTCAGCAGTGGGCGCTCTGAAACAGCATTTTGCAATACTTGCATTTAAAACAACGCCCATTTTGATACTGATGTATGCATTCACAGTACTTGTGCTTTTTTGATTGTCAAGCGGATTTTCATGTTGATAGTGTACAGCGCCGCGAGCTTGCAAATTTTACAGGGTATAGCGCTATATAAGAGTTATTATTATTAAACAGTCAGAGATAATGTGTAAGCAGTGGGCGCTCTAAAACAACATACTGCAATACTTGCATTTAAAACAAAACAAAACTTGCATTTAAAACAAAACAAAACTTAACGTTTGTTGCTTACTGACAACATAGTTTACCTCCATTTAAATCGAAAACCCCAGAAACAGTCAGTTATAAGGGTGGTCTAAATCATTTTTGCGCAAGACGAGCAATTATTCAAACTACTTCGGATAATCTGGATAACATAACTGTTACTATTTTGACAATCTGGATAACATAACTGTCACTATTTTGACAATCTGGATAACATAACTGTCACTATTTTGACAATCTGGATAACATAACTGTCACTATTTTGACAATCTGGATAACATAACTGTCACTATTTTGACAATCTGGATAACATAACTGTCACTATTTTGACAATCTGGATAACATAACTGTCACTATTTTGACAATATGGATAACATAACTGTCACTATTTTGACAGTCTTCAAAATATTTAAAAGCGTCATAAGCCTGTTCAAAGGCTGAAGACTGTAAAATAGTGAAAGGCGCATTTTATCGGTCATGATCCTGTTCAAGCGATGGAAGACTTTGTAAAGAAAGGTGAACGTTATAATTTTAATTCAAGTGTATGGAAGACTTTGTAAAGAAAGGTGAACGTTATAATTTTAATTCAAGTGTATGGAAGACTTTGTAAAGAAAGATGAACGTTATAATTTTAATTCAAGTGTATGGAAGACTTTGTAAAGAAAGGTGAACGTTATAATTTTAATTCAAGTGTATGGAAGACTTTGTAAAGAAAGGTGAACGTTATAATTTTAATTCAAGTGTATGGAAGAATTTGTAAAGAAAGGTAAACGTTATCATTATGATTCAGATTATAGGTCACGATCCTATTCTAGAGTTTGATCACTTTGTAAAAATACTGACAATATTATCCAGATCAGCCGCAGTCGACGAAGTAGTCACTCGTGGTGTTGAAAGCAATATGTCAAAAAGCTCGGTTGTGGGATCTGGGTTATGGGGAAGGGGAGTAGACATCATGCAGATCTATAAAGGTCCCTCTCAAACAGCATCCACTCCAAACGAAAGCACCAACATTAGTCTTCTTAGTCCAGAGTTAATTGCCTCCCTCAAATATACACCAACAGAGTAAAAAATAAAATAAAATTAAAAATTAAAAAATAAGAAAGAAAGAAAGAATGCACTTTCCACGTGGCATTCTTCAAACCAGGCGACCTCGCTGTGACCTTGGATACGTCAATGTCGTAAAAACGAAAGTATGGGAGTATAAATCTCAATGGAAGCTATGTCACTTCGCAAAATAACTCAGTTCTCTCTTAGACAAGGCTGAGGCTTGTGTCAGTCGGCTGTAGACCAGAAACGTACAAGTTATTGCTCTCCAGTGCATGCCAGTTCTAAGAGACTCCCGGGGGAAAAAAGTTAGATATTTTTGATCGGTTTTTGTCAGGTCGAGTTCAAACTTTCTAAACTTGTTGCAGTTCAAGTACTTACATCTCGCATTTCTCACTTTCGCTGTATCGAAAAAGACAAAATTCTGCGTGCGTGGTTCCAGCATAGGGCCCACTCAGTGGCATACAATGTTGATAATTCTGCTTACAGCGTCTGTATGCAATAAAGACGTTTTTTTGTTTTGTTTTTTGCTTTTTATGTAGCGATCTCTCTCTCTCTCTCTCTCTCTCTCTCTCTCTCTCTCTCTCTCTCTCTCTCTCTCTCTCACACACACACACACACACACACACACACACACACACACACACACACACACACACACACACAATGTTCCCAGTCTCACAGCACACAACAGCAGTCAGTCCCCAGTCTCACAGCTCACAACAGCAGTCAGAATGTTCCCAGTATCACAGTACACAACAGCAGTCAGCAAGTTCCCAGTCTCACAGCAAACGACAGCAGTCACAAAGTTCCCAGTCTCACAGCACACAACAGCAGTCAGCAAGTTCCCAGTCTCACAGCACACAACAGCAATCAGTAAGTTCCCAGTCTCACAGCTCGCAACAGCAGTCACGTTCCCAGTCTCACACTTCGAGTCACAGCAAACGACAGCGCACAACAGCAGTCAGCACGTTCCCAGTCTCACAGTAAACAACATCAGTCAGCAAGTTCCCAGTCTCACAGCAAACAACAGCAGTCAGCAAGTTCCCAGTCTTACAGCTCGCAACAGCAGTCAGCAAGTTCCCAGTCTCACAGTTCATAACAGCAGTCAGCAAGTTCCCAGTCTCACAGCTCACAACAGCAGTCACGTTCCCAGTCTCACACTTCGAGTCACAGCAAACGACAGCGCACAACAGCAGTCAGCACGTTCCCAGTCTCACAGCAAACAACAGCAGTCAGCAAGTTCCCAATCTCACAGCAAACAACAGCAGTCAGCACGTTCCCAGTCTCACAGCAAACAACAGCAGTCAGCACGTTCCCAGTCTCACAGCAAACGACAGCAGTCACAAAGTTCCCAGTCTCACAGCAAACGACAGCAGTCAGCACGTTCCCATCACAGCAAACAACAGCAGTCAGCACGTTACAGTCTCACAGCTCACAACAGCAGTCAGAATGTTCCCAGTCTCACAGCAAACAACAGCAATTAGCACGTTCCCAGTCTCACAACAAACAACATCAGTTAGCACGTTCCCAGTCTCACAGCTCACAACAGCAGTCACGTTCCCAGTCTCACACTTCGAGTCACAGCAAACGACAGCGCAAAACAGCAGTCAGCACGTTCCCAGTCTCACAGCAAACAACAGCAGTCAGCAAGTTCCCAATCTCACAGCAAACAACAGCAGTCAGCACGTTCCCAGTCTCACAGCAAACAACAGCAGTCAGCACGTTCCCAGTCTCACAGCAAACAACAGCAGTCAGCACGTTACAGTCTCACAGCTCACAACAGCAGTCAGAATGTTCCCAGTCTCACAGCAAACAACAGCAATTAGCACGTTCCCAGTCTCACAACAAACAACATCAGTTAGCACGTTCCCAGTCTCACAGCAAACGACAGCAGTCACAAAGTTCCCAGTCTCACAGCAAACGACAGCGCAGTCAGCACGTTCCCAGTCTCACAGCAAACAACAGCAGTCAGCACGTTCCCATCACAGCAAACAACAGCAGTCAGCACGTTACAGTCTCACAGCTCACAACAGCAGTCAGAATGTTCCCAGTCTCACAGCAAACAACAGCAGTCAGCGCGTTCCCAGTCTCTCAGCTCACAACAGCAGTCAGAATGTTCCCAGTCTCACAGCAAACAACAGCAGTTAACACGTTCCCAGTCTCACAACAAACAACATCAGTTAGCACGTTCCCAGTCTCACAACAAACAACATCAGCTAGCACGTTCCCGGTCTCACAGCAAACAACAGCAGTTAGCACGTTCCCAGTCTCACAACAAACAACATCAGTTAGCACGTTCCCAGTCTCACAGCAAACAACAGCAGTTAGCACGTTCCCAGTCTCACAGCAAACAACAGCAGTCAGCACGTTCCCAGTCTCACAGCAAACAACAGCAGTCAGCACGTTCCCAGTCTCACAGCAAACAACAGCAGTCAGCACGTTCCCAGTCTCACAGCACACAACAGCAGTCAGCACGTTCCCAGTCTCACAGCAAACAACATCAGCTAGCACGTCCCCAGTCTCACAACAAACAACAGCAGTCAGCACGTTCCCAGTCTCACAGCAAACAACAGCAGTCAGCGCGTTCCCAGTCTCACAGCACACAACAGCAGTCAGCACGTTCCCAGTCTCACAGCAAACAACAGCAGTCAGCACGTTCCCAGTCTCACAGCAAACAACAGCAGTCAGCACGTTCCCAGTCTCACAGCAAACAACAGCAGTCAGCACGTTCCCAGTCTCACAGCAAACAACAGCAGTCAGCACGTTCCCAGTCTCACAGCAAACAACAGCAGTCAGCACGTTCCCAGTCTCACAGCAAACAACAGCAGTCAGCACGTTCCCAGTCTCACAGCAAACAACAGCAGTCAGCACGTTCCCAGTCTCACAGCAAACAACAGCAGTCAGCACGTTCCCAGTCTCACAGCAAACAACAGCAGTCAGCACGTTCCCAGTCTCACAGCAAACAACAGCAGTCAGCACGTTCCCAGTCTCACAGCAAACAACAGCAGTCAGCACGTTTCCTTCGTGTCAGCCATCAGCGCGTGTGCAAGCTGTCTCCTCCTCGCTTCAAGTCATCAGCAGACGTCGGCCGAGAGACAAGACACACGTCCCGCAACGTCGACACAAAGGCCTGGGCGCCTGCCTGCCAAGTCTGACCGAGCACGACCTTACTGTCAACGCCACGGCGACGACTTCATTAGCTTCATTTGGGCCACCCGGCGCCTGGTCCCCCGTAGCTGTCCCCCTTCGTTTGGCTAAAATTAGACACCAGTAAGTAAGTAAACATGATGCTTAACGTCCACAGAAACCATAAGGCTTATTAGGGACGGGAAAATTAGAAACCACTAGCTGGCACCGAAGGTAGATTCCCTTTGCTGGACGATGATGACGATGTGGGTGTTAATGTCCTCGGATGTTGCAATCGCTGGACCCAAAACCTCGGCACACACACACACACACACACACACACACACACACACACACACACACACACACACACACACACACACACACACACACACACATATATATATATAGACTCGACGAATATTTTTTTTTTTTTTTAAATCCCTCGAGTTTAACAGCTAACAACCGTTGTGTCCACAAAGAAAAGAAAAACAGAGCTCAGGAGCTGTGTGAAAGTCGAGGTGGCCGTCCTGGGCTCTCGTCCCTAATAAGCCTACGGTTTCTGTTGACGTAAAGCAACACTCAATCAGTGTTCACAAAGGAAGTATCGAGTTCCACATTGTCGCCGTCGGAGTCCTGGTACAGCCGCTCCGCAAGGCGATACTTTTTTCTTCTTCTTCTTCTTTCTTCCGGATATCTGTATTTACGCAAGGCCTTGCCAAGTGGAAATAAATTTGCCCTCAAAGGGGAGATGACAGTCGCGGGTCTGTAAATTATCGGCCCTGTCAAGCCCCTTGCCAGCGGTGGCAATGTGGTTAGTGGTGGCGGCCAGCAGATAGCGCTGTAGGAATAGGAAGGGAGGGAACTGGGGGGCAGGGTATTTTGGGCGAAGCTAGGTCAGACGCCGCCCACTTGATGAATCTGTTAAGAGTCTCTTCCGTGGAGCTTGATTAATCCAAAGGTCTCGTGATGGGAGTGCTGATGAATTCGCCGGCTCTGTGGCTGCGCCTGTGAATGAAGACGACGGCCTAGATGTCAGAGCAGCAGACAGCCGTACACTTGCTGTAGTACGTATCTCTGGGCCGTGAGCCGGTTTGGCCGTTAGCGGTAAGCAGAAGGACCTGGGTTCGATTCCGCTTCGGCTCTCCTCTCTCCTCAAAATTTGTGGTCTGTGGACACTCTCTTGTGACTTTGTCCCTCACAATTAATTAATGAAACATTTGAATGGCTCTCACCGCTGCCCATCTTAATGCAGGAGTCATGCATAAAGACGTAATGTCATCTTAATGCAGCGTAGCGATAGGTATGCAATTTCCCTCTTCCCCCCACCTCTATACCACCTTCCCTCTCTTCTCGTCCCTGATAAGCCTTATCGTTTCTGTGGACTTTAAGTTTACTTATGTATCTCTGGTCAAAGTCGGCTCCATGACCTCCCCTAGCTCTGTGGCTCTGTGGCTGTGCCTGTGGACTGATGAAGACGACGGGCCGTCAGAGCAGAGTACTGTACACTTGCTGTTCTCTCTCTGGACAGAGCCGGGTCCCTGACCTAGCGCACCTGTCAGAGCAGAGACACTATACACTTGTTGTTCTGTCTCTGGACAGAGCCGGGTCCCCGACCTAACGCACCTGTCAGAGCAGAGACACTTTACACTTGCTGTTGTATCTCTGGACAGAGCCGGGTCCCTGACCTCCATCGCTCTGTGATTCTGGGGCCGTGCCTGTTGATGAAGACGATGGCCTGTCAGAGCAGAGACATTATACACTAGCTGTTCTGTCTCTGACAGAGCCGGGCCCCTTACCAAGCACGCTCTGTGGTTCTGCGGCTGACGGAAACGTCACCCGCAAGAAGCCAGCGAAATGAAGCCCCTCGCCCGGCTTCCTGCTCCGTCAGTGGTGGTGCTAGACTGTTTTGTAACCGATGTGGTTTGTATAAGGAGGCCAAAGTCAGTGGTTCACGGAAACCGGTCACACAATCACTGTAACCGGTCAGATACACGGCCGTATCTACTTCCACAGCTACTTCTACACAAACTACTCCCTTTCCCGTCTAGAACGCACACACGCACGCGCGCGCGCGCGCGCGCGCGCACACACACACACACACACACACACACACACACACACACACACACACAAACACACACATCGCATGCGCCCAGACACAGACACACACACATCGCAGGCGTCCACACACACATTTTCACTGTGTTGCGTGTGTGTGTGTGTGTGTGTGTGTGTGTGTGTGTGTGTGTGTGTGTGCGTTTTTTTTTTTTTTTTTTTTTTTTTTTTAAAGAA
>CAUZXP010000380.1:42604-45104 GCA_963584105.1 Alviniconcha strummeri | reverse complement strand
ACAGCTACGAGATAGTTTGTAAAAATGGGAGCTGTGTGAAGAAGAATTACGACAAAAACAAAACAAAAATGAAGTCAACATAATGCCCCAAAAGTGTTGACCTGTTTGTGTGGGTACGAGTTCCTCTTCGCAAAGTCAATGTTATGCAAAAGCATAAAGTCACATCGCTTATATGCGCTTGTCTTTAATTTAAGACATGGCACTAAATAATTATTGAACAGGGCACGTTCCTCATTTTCGCTGTAAGTGTGAGCAGATGCAATTAATGCCATGCAAAATAACTACAATTGTACATACAATATTGGCACGGAAGACGAAGCGGTCCTCGATCCGTCGTTTTCACCAAAGCTATTTTTACCATGAAGATGATGAGGATGAGGATGAGGATGACTTGCAGAGCGCTCATTATCCATGTACAAGTCATGCTCACGGGAAAATAACCTTGTCAAGGAGACAAAAGAAAAAGGGAAACCCCTAACGGAGATAGAATCAAATACAATATTAATAAAATATATTCGAGGACTGAAAGGGATCGGTTGGTGTCAGTTAGTGCACGAATTCAGCACTGTAGGCTGAGAACATGAGTTTTCAGTGTCTATGAAATAGTGCCAGGGAAGCTAGTACACTCTCTCACAGCCTGTGGATAATCGCTCAAGATCCTTGGGGCAGAATTTGAGAAGGCCTTGAAATCAAACTATTCCTTCGTGTGATCTTCACGCGCAAACGTGACTGTTAAAAAAAATAAAAATAAAAAAAAAGCGGGGGGGAGGAGGAGGGAGGGGAATCCTGCCGGTGCATTGCTGGGAATGAAGTTTTGCAGGTAGGGTGCGAGGGGCTGTGTTATTGTCACTGACTCTTGGTATTTTATTTTAACGCCCAGTCAACAGCAATTAAGCGGCATATCAGGGATAGAGAGAAGTGTCATCAAATTACAAATAAAAGTCTGATTCTCACTGTCCTTGGTAAGTACGTCACAGTATGGTACAAGAAAACTGGGAAACATATGATTTTGAATAAACATGGAAGGCAGAAATTAAAACTGCATAATTCCTGGCAGCAGCTGACCTACTTCGCTCTTGAAATGAGCAGCCTTTCACAGCTCTCAGCTGATGATGGTTGTTGCGATCGAGGTCAGAAAGATGGGGGGTGGTGGTGGTGGTACTCTCAGAGTCTGCTGGCAGAGCCTAGGTGCAGAATCGGAGAAGACTCACACCAAACGGTTTCTTCGTATGGCCTTCGTCCATACTTCATAATAATAATAATAACTGAGGTATTTATAAAGCGTAAGATCTTGTCCATAAAGACTATTCTAAGCGCGTACACGCACGCACGCGCGCGCTCACACACACACACACACACACACACACGCACACGCACACACACACGCACGCACACACACACACACACACACACACACACACACACACACACACACAATCGACAAACAAGGGAGTTAATCCAATTCTCGAAAAGATGTCACACCGACATAACAACTGAGGCCGTTGGGCTGTCGATGAAGCTGCATGTTTTAGAACATGTATGTTTCTATGAAGATATATATCTATACAGTCAACAAACAAGGGAGTTGATCGAGTGCTCCAAAGACGTCACACCAACACAACAACAGACGCCGTCGGCGGTTCACGTCTTTGTTGTTGTGTGACGTCCTTCGAGCACTAATTAATTCCCTTGTTTGTCCATTCTGCACAAGCGCTCTAGGCTTCGTTCAGTTTCAGACTGTCAACAACAATAACAAAGCTTTGTCTGGTTTCGGAAGGCTGAACAGGGCGTACAAAATTCGACGCTGTTGGTTACCTGGTCAGGTCACCCGATAAAACAAATTGTGAACTTCCGTCCAGTGAATCTTACGAAGTGTATCAAGGTGAGAGGGGGAAAAAAGAGTACAAAAACAGCAAACACAAAATAACCACTCTCTTCATAGTTCAGGAGCTGTGTGAGAGTCGAGGTGGACGTCCTGGGCTGTCCGTCCTAACGAGCCTTCTGGTTTCCGTGGACGTAAAGAATTATTGAACCGTGCTTCGGCATTGGTCACAACTTGTCCCTAATATGTCAACTGACATCTGATGACATTAAGCATCAATTCATCATCACCACTCTCCAGAGCTCAGGAGTTGTGTGAAAGTCGAGGTGGCCGTCCTGGGCTCCCGTCCCTAATAAGCCTATGGCTTCTGTGGACGTAAAGCATGTTCATCGTCTTGTGACTTCGTCCCTCGCAACATTAAAATGGCTCTCATCGCTGTCCATCTTAATGCAGGAGTCATTCTGATGGTAACAGTGTAAGGTATACAGTCTCCTTCTTCCCCCACGTCAATACCCCCTTCCCCCCTTCCCCTCTTCTCCCCGTCCCTAACAAGCCTTATGGTCTCTCTGGACGTTCAGCACCATGTTTATTTATACTTATCACAAATCTTCAGAGCCCATGGGCTCTGTAAAAATCGAGGTGGTCGTCCTGGGTTCCCCGTCCCTAACAGTCAATACG
>CAUZXP010000380.1:37500-42404 GCA_963584105.1 Alviniconcha strummeri | reverse complement strand
AAGACGTTATAGCACCAACATTAAGAACCTGGCCCCAATCTGGTTTTTGTTGTTGTTGTTGCTGGTGTTTTGTTTTCAATAGCACAGTGTAAGTCACGTTTCAGATGACATACGTGGCAGTGTATTCAAGATTCTGCTCACGGATGTTTGAACTAAATTTTTATTGTTATTAAACACACAGCGGGATGTTTCGCTGAGAAAACATGGACCGGACGACTGGAAAAGGCTAAACATTATTCGAAGCATTGCCCAGTTATAATTTACAATGCAGTTTTAATGGCAGTTACATCAAAGTAAAGAGGATTCAGCGATCAGGTCAACAAGCCAACACAGGAATGAGAGAGAGAGAGAGAGAGAGAGAGAGAGAGAGAGAGAGAGAGAGAGAGAGAGAGAGAGAGCGAGCTTGGATTCGTGTGTCTGATGACAGTTCCTGTGTCTAACATCCGTGTTTATATTAGACACCTGAGTGTTTGAGCAGGATGTGTGTTTCCAACAGCATAGGCCCACGTCTAATGAAAGCGTTGTAGATGAAACTCTAGTGGCTCAGTTCTGTACACTATGTAAACCGTGGCTTTTTGTATAGCGTTGCCTATTGTGGCCCGTGTCTATGGAAGATCTTGGTTGCTTTTCTGCGGCATATTCTAGTAGTTTTGTTTCGTTTTGTTTACAGCAGCATAATTAGCCTAGTGGCAGTTTCTATTTATGCAGAACTTTCTATCGCATACCCTAATTACTGAGTTTTCGACAGTATAGCATATAGTGGTTGAGGTTTCGACAGTCCTTTACCAGATAGACACAGACAGACAGACGGACAGACGCACGCACACACGCACACACACACACACGCACACACACACACACACACACACACACACACACACACACACACACACACACACACACACACACACACACACACACATCGTAATGGCAGAGTTTATTTTCTACAGCATAATCTAGTGGCTGCTTTTTTGTTTTTGTTTTTAAAGTGTGATTATCGTCGTGGTTAAACATTTCACAGAAAGGCTTTGACTGAATTGGCATGTGCGTGCATGCATGCGCGCGCGCGCGCGCGTGTGTGTGTGTGTGTGTGTGTGTGTGTGTGTGTTCTACACATCCACCTGTCACCTGCTGTGATTGCTGCTTATGTACTGAGGCGCTTGGAGCATGGAGGCATCAGCCATCTTGTGCATTCATTTGGTGGGGCAATACGCGCGTACGTCCTCGCCAGACCATGACACCGGAGTTTTCGATGGGGATAGTAGCAGTCGAACTACGTACCAAAAGGGCTGGGGAAGCTTGCAGACTACATTGCGCCCATTATCACCTTCTGACAGACTTCATGGAGCTTAACAAACGAACAGTCTCTTAAGGCGTATGACCAATGATGGTTATAGCTACACACAAAAGCTGTCCAAGGTAACGGAAATGTTTTCGTATACATCTTTGCGATAGATTGAGGCAGCAGTGGGGGAAAAAAACGTGGCATGCCGGAGCATCATGCAAAGTCTTTGTGTGACCTAACGTCAAGGTCAAGGTCACGATGGGTCTGGTTCCTCAGAAACTAATTATTGACCAGTAGCGCCTGAACCGCTGAACCGTATGCGGCTCATAAGCTTGTAATGATAGAATTGGCTACAAGTTATCGAGAGTCTGGACAGTTCTTTCTGTCTCTGTCTCTGTCTCAGTGTCTGTTTCTCTCTGTCTGTCTGTCTGTATACATGTGAAGTCAAACATGAGGGTTTGAATCCTCAACAAAATATTTGTTTGGTCATCTCATAAAAAAAATTTTTGCTGGAGCCTTTGGTACCAATGAAATATAGTACCTTTGGTGGAATTTATTATGTACCTTAAGGTTAGTCGCAAGCGAGATGAGAGCTACCTTTCGAGATCCAGATCTTTCGCTGTGTTCGTGTGGCGTCTTTGAGCGGTAATTATATCCCTTTGTTGATTCTACTAAAAATCAAAACGCTCTGGGCCTCATTCTGTTTTAGATTATTTTAGTATTTTGTCAGACAGACACAACGTTATGCAGTCTACTGGGGTTGCAGTAAGCGCCCCCCCCCCCTCATCCCCGCAAAAAACAAAAAAAACAAAAAACAAAAAAACCCAGACCAATACACACACACACACACACACACACACACACACACACACACACACACACACACACATACACACACACACACACACACACACACACACACACACACACACACACACACACACACACTCACACACACAAAACCCCACACCAAACCCACACAAAAACAAACAAACAAACAAACAGCAACAAAACAACACTAGCCGAAACAAACCAAAACAAGTAGACAGAAGATGAAGGCTTCAGGGACTGGGAGTTCAGAGATGTGCGTGCTGCATCGGCCTAACCACTGAACCTTTCGTGATCCAGCGTGGTATCCTGGTGCATTGTTCTGAGTCAAAGAACAGGGAAATGGGCGTGTATCGACAGTCTCTGTGTATAAGGCACACAAGTGGGTGCATCTTGTCGAAAAAAGCATCAGTTTTTGGTTGATTATTTATGTGTACAGTAGAACCCCTTAAGACTGACCACAATGAAAGGAAACTGCCCTTCTTCTAAGACCATCTTAAAACCAGAATAAGT
Source organism: Alviniconcha strummeri (assembly GCA_963584105.1). Classification (NCBI taxonomy): domain Eukaryota; kingdom Metazoa; phylum Mollusca; class Gastropoda; family Provannidae; genus Alviniconcha; species Alviniconcha strummeri. The sequence continues at coordinate 39,778 of CAUZXP010000380.1, read as the reverse complement.
TTTTCTTTACATTTTTATGTAAATGAATCCCGTTCGGAGGACCATACCTCTTTTAAGATCTAAAAAAAAAAAAAAAAAAAAAAATATATATATAAAAAAACTAAAACTAAAACAAAACCTGAATTGGGGGCGGGGATAGCTCAGTGGTTAGAGCACCGGACTCGTGATTGAAAGGTCGCGGGTTCGAATCCCTGCTGGAACGGCGGGAGAAATTTCTTCTCCAGGGTCGACTTTCTGTGCTGACTCTTATTTCGGTATCCGTTCCACCCCCGTGTTACCACAGTAGCACGTAAAAAATCCCGGTCATTCTGCCAAAAAGTGCAGGTGGCAGGTTACAGCTAAACACGCATACACCTTACGTATGTGGCTTTTATTGAACCGTGCTTCGGCATTGGTCACAACTTGTCCCTAATATGTCAAATGACATCTGAGGACATTAAGCATCAACTCATCATCATCAACAAAACCTGAACAATTTTCCCTTTTAATTCCCATGTAAAGGAATCCATTTCCGAGGATCATCCCTCTATTAACTAATTAAGACCGCTTTTGCGTGATTTTTGGGGAAGTCTTGAAAAAGGTGTCTGATATACTTCACTGGCCCATAGGGATCATTCCCTCAGGAAAATCAGGTGGTTGTTGTTCTTGTTGTTCACCAGCTGAACACTCTGGAAGTCACCCGGTATATGCAATTGTATACTGGTCAAAATACATTCAAAGAGTGAGAGAATTGCGTGTTGGACATGTTCTTCTTCTTTCTTTTTTTTTACCTCGCTACATGCGCAGCCGCACACCGTCTTCGGAGGAGGATTTATCGTCATTTCTGGAGGGTGATGCTGTTATTCAAGGAGAGCTTATTATTGCTGAAGATTTTTGTTGTTGTTGTTGTTGTTGTTGTTGTTGTATTTGCAGTATATCTACTTGTATCATACATGTGTGCTAAAATCAGAGTTTGGTCATGTTTGGTTACTGGCAACTTTGGTTTATTTACTGAAATTCCTGTATGTAAATTCTTGCGTGGTTGGCCGAAACCTTTTTTAAAATCTTGTCCATTGTATGTGTTTATACATTTTTCTGCAGCTTTTTGTACGGCGCATTGTGCCCTAGATCTTGCTAAGGATCATGCGCCATAGAAATGTCCATTATTATTATTATTAAGATGCACCAGGGTTGTCATCGACAGGTCCGTTCATGACTTTGTACATCATGCATGCACACCCTGTCTGACGTTCTCCAGGACTGCAAGTCTTTGAGCTGGAGTTAGGCCACCTGGGCAGAGGTTTTTGCGATGGGGCTGAAGTCGTGAAGGATGCGGAGATCAGATGGTCTTTGTACCATCTCCAGTGAGGATTTTAGACCGTATCCAATAGACCAAGCGCCGGGGCACCACTGACGTTAGGGGGAAAGTTGGGGGTGGGCTCCAAATTTTGTTCTCGCTGAAAAAATAAAATAAAATAAAGGGGGTGGGGGTGGGAGGGTCAATAGGTTGATGCCAATTCAGGAACTGAACCGTCAGTCTGTCGATCACGAACGCAGGATCTTATCCACTGGGCTTCCGCGTCTCCTTTCTGCCGGACCCCGGCATACCATGTCTTCACTCCTCAGCGGCGACCACTGTCAGCAGGGTTTGCAGAGCCAGACTGAGTGGGTCTATCCTGTAATATTCCTCTGAACCACAGACCGCCACGGCATCTCGCCATCAATCCTCCTTGTGTGTGAACTCGCTGACGTTTGTAGGCTTTGACCCGAAATACCTCCTCAGGCAAGGCAGGAGGAGCCCAGAGCATGGAGCTCGAGGTCGCCACGAGAATGGGCCACGGTGTGTGGAGACCGCCGATAATGCAACGAAGTGATGGATGAGAATGAGGCTGTGGATGATTGACGAGGCTGGAGAGTAGTTCCTTCTCGGGTTGGCTGAGACTATACACATGCAGACTCCGCGTTCTAGAAACTTCGCGTAGCTTCCGTGGCCGGAAAATCGCACATGATCCAGCCTGGATTGGAAACGTTGACACAGAATTACCAGGCCGAAGTGTTTAATACCACCGTGCTACTGGGCTGATGATCGGGAACTGTGGGTCAGTTGGAACACTTGAGGGAAAAGATCCGTATCATCCGGTTGATCCAAAGAAATGAAGATTGAACGGGGGTGGGGGGTGGGGCGGGGGAGGAGGTGGGAGTCGGGAGAGAACTATGGTGCACAATGCTGGTAAGGACTGCACGCACACAAATCAGTTAAAACCTTCCTAGACGAATGCAGTACAATCGGTATTAAACC
>CAUZXP010000380.1:0-32500 GCA_963584105.1 Alviniconcha strummeri | reverse complement strand
AAGCAGTGACTCAGTCATTAAACATTGTCTTTTTATATATGGCGCTGTACGTACACCATTTCGATGGATATTCAGAAAGCGCTGTCAAAAGCTAGTCACTCAGTCATTTAGAATCACAGATGATACGACAAAAGCGCAGTGAGTCTACTCGAGAGCGGAGGATAGCTCTACATTAAAACGATCATCACCACCACCACCACCACCACCACCACCACCACCACCACCACCACCACCACCATCATCATCATCATCATCATCATCATCATCATATAAATCAAGAATTATGATTGCTATGAGGAACATTCCAATGATTTCATTAGCGTTTTGTATCTAAAACAATGATCCAGTCATTAAACGTCTTTTTTTTTTTTTTTTAATCAGTGAAGTTTGCGATTGTTCTTGCTGTTGTAACGGTTTGTTTAAAAAAAAAAAAATCATGTGCAGTTATTATATTTGATTTTTTTTTTTAATTCGCATTCGTTATTCTTGTCCTTTTTTTTCTCGGTTTTTCAGCTGCATTTTTTGTTGTTGCCATATCACCCCTGATAATCAATGCCTTCCGGCGTTTACGCTTTTAGGCAATAATTATATGGAATAATGCATCAAGCACATCCTTTGCGTTCCTATCGACCAGTCAGTCGGAGACAAATCGGTTACCGGATGTTGGGCGCGCGTAGTGTAAAGAAGATTCGCTGGGTACATGATCATGTTTTCGCCCCTTCTTCCCGGCATCGCAGATTTATTGCACAGCTTGCAAACTGGCTCATCGACTAAACTTTACTCATCTCAGATTATACAGACAGGCTAGGAACGTTGATTTTGCCTTGTAGTTCTGTTCTCATAGATGACGGCAGTGCATGAATGAGTCACCCCAGGGCGGCTGTAAACACCTTAACCTGATACTATCTCCTCTTTCTAGCCGTGATCCGAATTTCTGAATTATAATTGGATTTTGCAGGCTACGGTGGAGGGGTGTATGGAAGTACTCTGCGTCAGTCTGTGATGTGATGTACATTACCGTTGGGTAGGATTATCATGAGAGAGAGAGAAAAGTTATTTACTATTTACTAAACGTTATGTTACGACGACGACGATGATGATGATGATGGTGGTGGCTATTATAAGAACACCTGTTGTGCACCTCATCTCGAGAGGAACCCTATATAGGCACTTCACAATGGCAACTGTCTAGCACTAATCTCTGCTTCCGAGGACACCCAGTGCGTTCTAGTCGTATGGGACTCTGAAAGAGTGGCTTCCTTTTTTCCATAGCACGTTTTTGTTGTTGTTGTTGCTTTGTTTGTTTTGAGTATCGGCACCGAGGTGTTGTACATACAGCTCTTGTTGGTTGTTACATGGCTGGTGCACCGCGTGAAACTGCTGCCGTCTCGGCGCACGTTCTGCGTACACCATACAACCATGCACCAGTTTAGTGTCACTTTATGTCAGCTCAATCCCTCTGATCTCTGGCAATCCGAAGATATTTTCTTGCATACACCAAGGCGACTGTTACACATGTTCGACTGCGTCATCCAACGGTCTGCCTCATTGCCGTTCGCACACACGCGTCTCTCAACCCCGAATAGGGCAATGACAAAGCGCAACAGACTTTGTTCGGGCAAACCATTGTCCACCATTTGACGTACGCACTACACCTTGGTGAATGGGAGGTTTAACGGCGACAGCTGCTGCTTTGCAGTGACGAACGAGATGCATAACCCAAGACTTCAAACCTCATGCAACAGGCCGAGAAACTTTGATTTATTGGTGTAGTGACCGCAGCCCTTCTCCCCACCCCCTCCCGTGTAAGCCCCGCAATATGACCACCGAGTGTGCCCCGTAGGTCCTGTGGCCACGTTTCGCTGCTGGCCACCAAAGTAGGCCGGCCCAGTTGGTACATGGTCAGTTCCCTTCAGCTCAAAGCCAGCCTCAGTTGGTGAGATGCCCTTCCCGGACTCCGCCGTGCTTTACGAGGCTTTCATGGTTGTAACAAGAGGTGGTGAAATGACCCATTCGTAACGGTGATCTCGAAAGCGTGGATAACGGTTGGATATATTATATCAGGTATATCTTGCATGAGAGGTAACGCGCAGAACATTCTGACGTTTGTAAAATAGTTGCAAAAAAGCTTTTGCATAGTTACGTAGACCCATTCGTAACGGTGATCTCGAAAGCGTGGATAACGGTTGGATATATATCATGTATACAGTGCATGAGAGGTAACGCGCAGAACATTCTGACGTTTGTAAAATAGCTGCAAGGAGGCTTTGCTCATGTAGTTACGTAGTGGAACGTTTACCTTCGACAAACCGGCGTCGGATTCGGATTAACGTGGGGAAGGAGGGGGAAGGGGACTGGGGGGGGGGGGGGGGGGGAATGAGGGAATGCAAGGAGAGTGGGGAGTGGGGAGTTGGGGTGGGGGCGCTTCTCCGTGGCTATTTAATGATCGCTTAAAAAAACAAAAAACAAAAACAAGAACTAAGATGTTTTACCCATTTTCTGGGTGCTGTCTCCCTTTTGATGGTGCTGACAGACAGACAGACAGACAGACAGACACACACACACGCACGCACGCACGCACGCACGCACGCACGCACGCACGCACGCACAAACGCACGCGCGCACGCACGCGCGTATGTGTGTGTGTGTGTGTGTGTGTGTGTGTGTGTGTGTGTGTGTGTGTGTGTGTGTGTGTGTGTGTGTGTGAGTGTGTTGCACCGTGCATTCGGTATTCCTTTCAGTTGCATCGGGCCACCAGACTCAAACACATCGTTCCTGTTAACAACGTAGCAGCTTGACGGACATGCAGCACGTCATGTCGTGCCTGTCTGCAATTGCCTGTAGCTACTGGCTGTTACACGTGTGAGCAGACACAAGGACACGCTCGTCCTCAGCTAAAAACAAAAACGAGAGCATGACTCTTTGAGTCGGTTTGCATTTTAAGCATAGAAGCAAATCTCTTGTTGTTATAAATGTTGATTAACAATGCAATAATAAATTAATCGTGCAAGCACGTTCGTTAACAGGCATCTTTGTTGATTGTTTTTGTCTATGGTGTAGTCGTCTTGAGCCACAGCAAGCACAGGTTTTAAGAAGTACGAGCACTTAAACTGCAAAACATCGCATTGAAATGCCACTGTTGCTCGAGCGAAGAAATAGATATATATAGCCTTGCTGCCGAGTTTTTTAAGAACGCCCAGTCAACCATTACGGTTATCTCAGGGCGTTTTAAGAAAGCGCAAAGAACAAGAAAAAACAAAAACTATCTGTCACAACTTCTTCTCTGACTCATCCCCTACCTATCTCTCTGACCTCATTGTATACACCTCTTCCAGGCAGCTTCATGCTTCTGCAGACACCCCATATTAAAACTGAAACCTTTGGCCAACGCTGTTTCTCTTAATGTTACCAAAGCAGTTGAATTCTTTTCCTTCTGACGTCCTTCGCACTCTCTCCTCCCGGTCCTTCAAAACTGCGTTAAGGTCTCACGTGACTAAACAACACCACAACAAATAATTTGAACTTATATCTTCTTTCTTTTGCCCCCCCCTCCCTCCCCAGCTCTCTTCCCCCCTATCCCCTTTCTCTCATCCCCATTCCATTCCATTCAGACGAAGTAGAAGACTGTTGTAGCTATAATACTGCGATTTTCACAAAGTACAAAACAAAACGAACATTTAGCCTTTAAGTGTCACTGCATGTGCTTCTAAAAAAGACGAAGCAGAATTAAGACTGCACTAGCTATAGCCTACTGCTGAGTTTTTACCAAGTAGGTGACTTGGTGTTTTACACCCAGTCGAGTTTTTAACAAAGTACAAAAAACAGGCATACGTGCCACTGTACTGCGAGAGAAGACGAAGTAGAATACCAGCTGTACTGCTGAGTTCTTACCAAAGTTTACCGCCCAAAACAAGAAGAAGCAAAAAGACAACGACAACGACAACAACAACAACAGCAGCAGCAGAAACAACAACAACAATGACAACAACAACAACAACAACAACAACAACAACACACACACACACACACACACACACACACACACACACACACACACACACACACACACACACACACACGCACGCACACACGCACGCACGCACACACACACACACACACACACAAACACGCACACATACATACACACAAACACACACACATACACACAAACACACACACACTTATACATACACACACACACACACACACACACACACACACACACACACACACACACACACACACACACACACCCCACACACACACACATCCCAACACACACACACAAAACCACCTTTCTCCAGCACAGCGATTCCTGCAGCTTTACCCGGAAGACTACCCTGTGTGACGTTTGCGAGCACCTCTTCCATCTGCTGCCGGTCATTGCCGAGCCGGCAGGGGACCGAACGACGCACGACTGCTCTGCTGCCTTCACGCGTTGACAGGAGGAGGTTGTCGGCGGCAGGCGACGTTTGACAGGCGGCCGCTGGGTAACAGCCGTCGCCCCGAAGAGCGACCACGCACCTCAGTGACCAGCTCCGGGAGGCCCAGCCCGAGCCGACGTTGTATACACTGTAGCGTGGGACTTCTGAGGGGTGAGGACCGAGGCCGCCCTTCGGCGGACGGGCTGGTCATAAAGGCAGAGTCGTGTGTACAGGTTTCAGTGTTTCAAGTTTTAGGTGTGAGCCGGTTTGGCCTAGCGGTCATGCAGGCGTTAGGTTGGTAAGCGGAAGGACCTCGGTTCGATACCGCTTCGGCTCTCCTTTCTCTTCAGAAAGGTTGTGGTTTCAAACCACTGGACACTGTCCTGTGACTTTGTCCATCATTTCATACTGAAACATTAAAATGGCTCTCATCGCTGCCCACCTCAATGCAGAACTCATTCTGGTGGTGATAGTGTAGCGATAGGTATATAATCTCCCTCTCCCCCCACCTCCATACCCCTTTCCCCTCCTTCTCCCCGTCCCTAATAAGCCTTATGGTTTATGTGGACGTTAAGCAACATTATTCCCAGACTGACGCCCGTCCCTAGTAAGCTTTATGGTTTCTGTGGAGGTTAAGCACCATGTTTACTTATAGGGTAGAAGCCTCTGTTGGCTACTATGATTATAAAAAGGAACAGCAGCTCTGGAGAAACGCCCGTGTAAACGAACAGCAGCTCTGGAGACCCCCCTTACAAAGGAGCAGCTCTGGAGAAACCCTCCATAGAAAGGAACGGCAGCTCTGGAGAAACTCCTGTATAAAGAAAAAGCAGCTCTGGAGAAACCCCCGTATAAAGAAATAGCAGCTCTGGAGAAACCCCCGTATAAAGAAACAGCAGTTCTGGAGAAACCCCCGTATAAAGAAACAGCAGTTCTGGAGAAACCCCCGTATAAAGAAACAGCAGTTCTGGAGACCCCCAGCTGCTGTTCCTTTATACGGGGGGGATGGGGGAGGGCGTCTAAAGGAACAGCAGCTCTGTAGAAACCCCCCGTAGAAAGTAACAGCAGCTCTGGAGACACCCCCTCCTCCCATCATATAAAGGAACAGCAGCTCTGGAGACACCCCCTCCTCCCATCATATAAAGGAACAGCAGCTCTGGAGACACCCCCTCCTCCCATCATATAAAGGAACAGCAGCGCTGGAGACACCCCCTCCTCCCATCATATAAAGGAACAGCAGCTCTGGAGACACCCCCTCCTCCCATCATATAAAGGAACAGCAGCTCTGGAGACACCCCCTCCTCCCATCATATAAAGGAACAGCAGCTCTGGAGACACCCCCTCCTCCCATCATATAAAGGAACAGCAGCGCTGGAGAGATCCCCGTATAGGGAACAGAGGCTCCGGAGAAACCATGAACTCCAAGCACTGGTTTACGACATCCTTTGGAGGAAGTAGCCTGAAAGCGAAGCTTTGAGTGTGGAGAAACCTCTGCATAAAGCAACAGCAGCTCTTGAGAAATCCCCGTTTAATTTTACCCGTGGTGGGCTGCTGCGCGGACAGAAATGAATGCTTCTATATGGGTAGCTCATGCAGACACCCGCAACGTACAAATAAGAATCCGCATTTCCTTCCTTCTCTGCAAAAGCGACAGATAGCTCAGGCAACCATGAAGATGGAAGAGGAATAAACGGTGACTGCATGTTTTCTGTACAGAATCCGCAGTTTCTTTCTCCTCTGCAAGAGTCAAAGATAGCTCAGGCAACCATGAAGTTGGAAGAGGAATAAACGGTGACTGCATGTTTTCTGTACAGAATCCGCAGTTTCTTTCTCCTCTGCAAGAGTCAAGGATAGCTCAGGCAACCATGAAGTTGGAAGAGGAATAAACGGTGACTGCATGTTTTCTGTACAGAATCCGCAGTTTCTTTCTCCTCTGCAAGAGTCAAGGATAGCTCAGGCAACCATGAAGTTGGAAGAGGAATAAACGGTGACTGCATGTTTTCTGTACAGAATCCGCAGTTTCTTTCTCCTCTGCAAGAGTCAAGGATAGCTCAGGCAACCATGAAGTTGGAAGAGGAATAAACGGTGACTGCATGTTTTCTGTACAGAATCCGCAGTTTCTTTCTCCTCTGCAAAACCCGTGGATGGCTCAGGTGATAAAGTTCGAAGAGGAAAAAACTTTAACTGTTTTCTGTACAAAATGTATGCAGGGCATGCAGCTGAGACAGTCAGGAGGTACGACTAGGAATGACCCGGTGATTGTCTCCTATGCAAAGCGCTGAAAGGTCAGCTAACCGGACACCCACGTCGTACAGACCCTGCAGTCAAATGAAAAGTTTTGTGAAGGTCCACACATGAAGATTATAGGCTCATATATATCCAGCGATCGTAGGTAGTAAAATTTGAATTGTAATACACTTCGCACAGAGCTCTCACTCTCTTTCTCTCTCCCTCCCCCGCCCTGACCCCCCTCTGTTTTTCTTATCGGTGCCTTGTACTGTATTGCTCACACATACAGATGCCCGTTTAAAGGAGCAGTTTCGCGATTATTTTATATGTGTGTGTGTGTGGGGGGGGAACCTGACGGTTGTACGCGCAAAAAATCGCAAGCCACCAGTTCCAAAATTATTATTACACAACAAGGGGAGAACTTTTATTGTCCCTCGGGGCGGCGATTTAAACCCCAACCCCTAAGGGGAGAGTTTGGAAGGGGAAGAGGGGCGGGGTTGGGTGGGGTTGGGGTGGGGGACTACGATACTGATCGTGGGTGAGAGGGAGGGAGGATGCAGTGCAGTGTGTCAGAAGGACACCCAGGATCAGCTCAGCGGAAGGAAAGGCTGAGTCAGACGATGACTACATGCTGCTGTAGAGGTTCATTTCGGGTTTGAAACTCTTTGACAGGGAAGTCTAACACTACCGACCATGACGGGTGCATAACGCCAACTGGTCTTCCTTGACGCATGCGCTGATGTTGCTGTTGTTGAGGTGTTGCTTTACGTCAACAGAAATCGTAAGTTTATTAGGGACGGGAGCCCAGGACGGCCACCTCGATTTTCACACAGCTCCTGAGCTCTGAAGGACATAGTAAGTAAACGTAAACATTAGTCCACAGAAACCATAAGAAATAATCTCGATGTTAACCGGACTCGGGGAACTGCTCTCCATGCGACACAGAGCAAGTGACAGAGGTCAGCGCTGAGCCTAATGACTCGATCGTCTCCCACAGTTACGGTTCCAGAAGCTTTCGTTCTGAAGGCCATGTTGCACCGGTGGTGTGCGAGATGATTTCAGTATGATTTCAGCGTTCAAATAAAGTGCAATTTTTTGCCTCATTTCATTGCAGCTCATATCCCTCATCATTCGTGAACGTGCAGTGTTACGTATTGTGAAGGTTTTGTTCATAATCCACCATTGATTCTGTCGCTCGATCGTTGCCGCGCTTTATCCTGCGCAGCAAATATGGCGCCCACTTTTCGCATAGAATATTATACACGATATTCTGATTGGTTGACGCTACTCGGGTGATTCCAGATTCCAGATTCCTCTACATCGACAACACTCTCAAAGATCCATTGACTGTGTAGTCCCAACCCTTTGGCAACCCTAGCTCTGCCGGTGTGGCCTAATAAAACCACCCGACTCTGGCTGGATTTCAAAAAGTAAATTTTCATGCCGGAATTCCGAGACGCTAACCACTGCGCCACGGCGGCCGAGTGAAATTTGAAGTTTCAATAGAAGCTCGCGTGAATTCATGGAGTATGGATCTTCACGAGGACGAAGGAAATCGAAGAGAACATTTCGAAACACACACACACACACACACACACACACACACACACACACACACACACACACACACAATCCCAACAACAAAGGCACCCCTGAGGCTGGAAAATCAGTGTGCGTGTGTTGCACTATCTCTCCCTCCCTTTCTCTGTCTCTCTGTTTCTGTCTCTGTCTGTCTGTCTGTCTGTTTGTCTTTCACACACACACACACACACACACACACACACACACACACACACACACACACACACACACACACACACACCACCACCACCACCACCACCACTACGCCCCCTCCCCCCCCCCCCCCCCCCCCAACACACATACAGAGCAAGCATCTTGGGCTCGAAAATCGGTCCACTTGCTTGTGTTACACTTCACAGGCAAAGTGCGCTAGGGTTTAAATTGACCCCCACAATGTCCCCGAAACTAGGTGCTGAACCCACTTAGTGCAGTCCAACTACTGGATGGGTGGGGGCAGGGGGTGGAGGGGTGGCGGGAGGGCAGCACCTCACCGTCAAACTTTCACACCTTAGATGGAAAGGGGCACCGATCAAAGCGCATGCATAAAAATATCCAGCTATAAATCCTCAGCTATTGTCAGCTGCAGTGGTCGACTGTGATGCTTCCGCGTTTCAAGGTCCGTAATTATAGTCTTCTTTATGGTGAAGAGCTACGTCACTTCCTCCTTCGTGAGTCATTTGATTAAAGGAAATCCATATCTTGTAGAGTCTTTTGGATTTTTATTTTATATATTTTCTTTTTAGTGCCATGCCCTCCTCCCTTCGTTCTCTGTACATCCTACATCAGTCAGTCAAACTTAGCCTACCCTGTATCAGCCAATCAAAATTGGTTTATTTCGATTTTACTGAGTTCAAGGCCTCGCCTCCGATCAGTCGCTGCTCTTTTTAATAATCATGGTTACTACGAAGTTCATGACTTGAGCGACATCATGAAAAAGATGCCGAAGGGAGATTACCTGAAATTAATTTGAACCTTTTGGGGCTGCGTGGGTGGTTGGTGCGTAAATACAATTGAATAATAATTATATAAGCTGCGAAGCTTTTAATTGGCGTGATTTCTTTTAAAGCAGGACCTTACGGTCTGTTTGAAGCTTTGCAAAGAGTGAGTGACCCTAACTCTTTCTACGTCGCCAACATTTTAATGTCGAACGGATTCTCGTAACTTCTACTTCACCTACTCTGCAGGATCTCCGGAAACAGATTTATTTGAAAATTCGATTACTTTTCCGCGGTAGCACATGGGCAGTTGAAATCCGTTTCTGGTGAGGGGCTTTGTCGGTGACCGTTAACTCGCCTTTCCTAGTCAGCGCAGTGGATAAATATTAGCTTCCAGTGAGTTGTTTTTCCTTCTTTTTCTCGCCTTTCTTAGGGCAGTGTGCAGTAGCGATCAGCTTCCTCTGAGTTTTTTTGGTGGCAAGTTTAAGTCGCTAAGTCGCCTTTCCTTGTCAGCACAGGAGATAGAGATCAGTTTCTGGTGAGTTTCTTTGGAGGTGAGTTTAAGTCGCCTTCCTTGAGAGCACAGTAAACAGAGATCAGCTTCTGGTGAGTTTCTTTGAAGGTGAGCGTTAAATCGCTAAATTATGTTTAAGTCAGTGGCTTAGAATTTTCGTCTGAAAAGACAGCTATGATTCTTTTTAATAGTTGCTCGGGACCAAAGGAGTTACCTCAATTTAAATTACATGGTCAAGAATTACTATATAAATCTGAAGTGAAATTCCTGGGAGTATACCTCACATCAAAACTTAAAAGTAGGAAAAGCATTAGGACACTATATTATCTAAGGCAAGGAAAGGTCTTAATTTGCTGAAAATTACCAATAGGAATCCCTGGGGTAATGCCATAAAAACTCTTATTCATCTGGCAATCTCTCTTGTAAGATCGAAACTGACTTTTGGGCAAGAGATCTACTTCTCCACTCCGAAGAGCAATTTGAAGAAACGACAAAGTCTAAACACTGAAGCAAACAAACTTGCTCTTGGAATACCAGCACATGCGACTACTTCTGGGACATACAGAGAGGCAGGCATCCTTCTACTTGATGAAATATACGGAAACTAGCAGCAGCTAAATACATTATTAGAGGTTCATCCGTTGCAGTTCACACAAATCATGAGACTGAATTGAAGTTTAATAAAAATAAAAAAATAAAAAAGAGCTAATAAGAACTTGAGCCTATTAACTATGGCCTTGTACACACACTTCTGAAGTGTTTGAGAAAACATAAATGAACCCGAAGAAAGTTGCCAAACAAATGTCATATTTTCCAATTTGATACTAATACTAGACGTCGGCTGTTTCGTTCGAATTTTGTTCAGGATAACGATGACGCTACTGAGAGTCACCAGACTGGGGCTGAAGAGATGTTCAGGCTGCCATGCTAAGTATGCTAATATAAAGCCCACACAGCGACACTGTAACCTCAAGATGAGTGTTTTTATCATATGTTTATTTCCTCACGTAATGCAGAAGAAGAAGAAGAAGAAGAAGAAGAAGAAGAAGAAGAAGAAGAAGAAGAAATATTAAGTGACTTGGTGTTTTACGCCCAGTCAACCAGAAGAAGAAGAAGAAAAAGAAGAGGAGAAAGAAGAGTAAGTATTAAGTAACTTGGTGTTTTACGCACAGTCAAACAGAAGAAGAAGAGAAAGAAGAATAAGTATTAAGTGACTTGGTGTTTTACGCCCAGTCAACCAGAAGAAGAAGAAGAAGAAGCAGCAACAACAACAAAGAGAGGGAGAAACTAGGAGCAGGAGCAGGTGAAAAAGGAGGAGAAGGAGGTAGGAAGAGGAAGAAGAGGAGGAGGATGTGAGGGGGAAGAGGAACAAGATAAAGAGGGGGGGGGGGGGGGGCTGTCACCGTGACGCAAGCTATTATATGACTGCCGACTTCAGTTCTGAAAATGATTTCCACGTGCGTTTCCATAATAATAATAATAAAATTTAAGACAGCTCAACTGCGACGACGGACAAAAACGAAGCCTGTCCCTCGAGGCCAGAGGAGCCTCTGTGGCGATGCAGGCATGACGATGTAGCATATGGCTGTAGCCGTAGACAGTGGAGGGGTGTAGCCGTGGTGCAGTGCGTGCATGCACACGCCCCGTGCACGCTGATAACCACCACTGATCATGCAGACACTCTCGGCTCCTCTTCGTCTCAGCTGCACCACCGCCTCTTTTCTCTGGCATGTCACTGCGACCCTCTGTGTCTGTCTGACTGACTATCTCCTCTTTTCTCAAACACCTGGCATGTCACTGCGACCTCTCTGTGTCTGTCTGACTGACTATCTCCTCTTTTCTCAAACACCTGGCATGTCACTGCGATCCCTTTGTGTCTGTCTGACTGACTATCTCCTCTTTTCTCAAACACCTGGCATGTCACTGAGACCCCTCTGTGTCTGTCTGACTGACTATCTCCTCTTTTTCTCAAACACCTGGCATGTCACTGAGACCCCTCTGTGTCTGTCTGACTGACTGTCTCTACCACTCTTTGTCTGTCGGTTTGTCCTACTTTTTGTCTGTCTGGCTTTCTCTCCTACTCTCTGTCTGTTTGTCTGTCTTTCCCACTCTTTGTCTGCCTGCATGCCTTCCTCTCTGTCTCTCCCACTCTTTGTCTGTCTGCCTGCCTCCCTCTCTGTCTCTCCCACTCTTTGTCTGTCTGCTTGCCTGCCTGCCTGCCTTTCTGTCTTTCCCACTCTTTGTCTGTCTGTCTATCTGCCTGCCTGCCTCCCTGTCTGTCTCTCCCACTCTTTGTCTGCCTGCCTGCCTGCTTCTCTGTCTCTCACACTCTTTGTCTGCCTATCTGTCTGCCTGCCTGCCTCTCCCAGTCTTTGTCTGCCTCTCTGTCTTTCCCATTCTTTGTCTGCCTGCCTGCCTGCCTGCCTCTCTGTCTGTCTCTCCCACTCTTTGTCTCTCTGTCTGTCTGCCTGCCTGTCTGCCTGCCTCTCTGTCTGTCTCTCCCACTCTTTGTCTCTCTGTCTGTCTGCCTGCCTGTCTGCCTGCCTCTCTGTCTCTTCCACTCTTTGTCTGTCTGCCTGCCTCTCTGTCTGTCTCTCCCACTCTTTGTCTCTCTGTCTGTCTGCCTGCTTGCCTGCCTGCCTCTCTGTCTCTCCCACTCTTTGTCTCTCTGTCTGTCTGCCTGCCTGCCTGCTTCCTTCTCTGTCTCTTCCACTCTTTGTCTGTCTGCCTGCCTCTCTGTCTGTCTCTCCAACTCTTTGTCTGTCTGTCTGCCTGCCTGCCTCTCTGTCTCTCCCACTCTTTGTTTGTCTGTCTGTTTGCTTGCCTGCCTCTCTGTCTGTCTCTCCCACTCTTTGTCTGGTTGCTTCTCACTGTCTGTCTGCCTCTGTGAGTCTGTCATTAGGCTGTGTTTAATTGTCTCTGTGTTTGTAAGTCTCCGTCTCTACCCCCCCCCCCCTCCTCGCTCAGTGTAGGCGTTCGTGCGCGAGCGGATGTGTGTGTGTGTGGGGGGGGGGGGGGGGGGGGGGAGGGGGGAGGGGGTGTCGGTGCGTGCGTGCTTGCGTGTGTGTGTGTGTGTGTGTGTGTGTGTGTGTGTGAGAGAGAGAGAGAGAGAGAGAGAGAGAGAGAGAGAGAGAGAGAGAGAGAGAGAGAGAGAGAGAGACAGACAGACAGACAGACAGACAGACAGAGAGAGAGAGAGAGAGAGAGAGAGAGAGAGAGAGAGAGAGAGAGAGAGAGAGAGAGAGTGTACGTGTGTCTCCCTGTCTATCTCTGGTTCTTTCTTCTCTTGTTAGTCTCTCTGTCTGTCTGTTTATCTGTCTGTCTGTTTGTCTGTCTGTCTCTCGCTCGCTAGTTTGTTCGGCACATTTGTTTATCTATCAGTTTCTGTCTTTTATCCCTGCACAGTAAAGCGTCATCGTCACCATGGTCTGTTTTATATGCCTGTGATCAGTCGTCATTCCCGTGTGTTTGTTTATCTTTCTAGTTATCTGTCTATCTGCCTCTCTCCATTATTAAGTCCTAGCTAGTTCTCTCACCCACTCGACCTGTTCTTCGGCGCAGAACATCAATTGATATTCTGTGCTTCTCTTAGTCTTTCAGATGCAGGGCCTACGCTTCAGGCACCGAATCTATAATCACTGACAACCTCGCTGAACAGAATCTCTAAACGCAAAACCATTTTTCTTCTTGGAATTCGGGGCGAATATGCTTCGTCGTGTGTTTGCGTGTGTGTGTGTGTGGTGGGTCGGCGGGTGATGTTGGTGGTAAGAAAGTGAGACAGGGGCTGATACGGAGATCATTTTATGTCCTTCATTAAATGTAGCTCTTGGGTTTTGTTTTCTGTTCTTTTCTGGCGTCGATGTGTCAAAGGGAACAAAAATCGTGTTTACCCTGCAGACGTATAATTGTGAACAGTAAAGATGTATTTGATTAGTTCAGCCACGTTTATATGAGCCCTGGGCGGGAGTCCTTAGTATGAGAAGAGATTTTATGCGTCTGGAATTGGAGTCTTTGCTGTGAAAAGAGCCATTTTGTTGGTTTAGGGCAGATAAGCAGCTTTTAACAATCACGATTTAGAGTCTTTATTGTCAGAAACAGGATTCGCTTTAGTGAGTCTCACTTTAGTCCTTTTGGGGCAGAAACAGAGCGTTTTTGTGAGTATAGTCTCGGTGCGAGATGAGCTGTTTTGTGAGCTTCGGAGTAGAATCCTTGTGACCGCATTCTTTAGTCTTGGCTAGGAGTTGTTATGATTTGTAGGCTGCTTTTATGAGTCTTGGACTGGAGTCTTTGTTATGAGGCAAGCCGTTTTCATAAGTCTTGACTTGGAGTCGTCGTTATTATTAAGTAAAAACCGCTTTTATGCATCTCTGATTGGAGTCTTCGTGAGACAAACCGCTTTTATGAGTCTTGGACTGTAGTTCTCATTATAATATAAAAACCGGTTTTATTGGCCTTGGACTTGAGTCTTCCTTAGACAAGCCGCTTTTATGAGTCTCGGACTGTAGTCCTCGTTATAATAGAAGAACACTTTTATTGGCCTTGGACTTAAGTCTTCGTTAAACAAGCCGCTTTTATCAATCTTGGACTGGAGTCTTCGATGATGAGTTGATGCTTAATGTCCTCAGATGTCATTTGACATATTAGGGACAAGTTGTGACCAATGCCGAAGCACGGTTCAATAAAAGCCACATACGTAAGGTGTATGCGTGTTTAGCTGTAACCTGCCACCTGCACTTTTGGCAGAATGAACGGGATTTTTACGTGCTACTGTGGTAACACGGGATGGAACGGATACCGAAATAAGAGTCAGCACAGAAAGTCGACCCTGGAGAAGAAAATTCTCCCGCCGTTCCAGCAGGGATTCGAACCCGCGACCTTTCAATCACGAGTCCGGCGCTCTAACCACTGAGCTATCCCCGCCCCCTGGAGTCTTCGATAGACAAGCCGCTTTTATGAGTCTTGGACTGGAGTCTTCGACAGACAAGCCGCTTTTATGAGCCTTAGACTGTAGTCTTCGTTAGACATGGCGATTTTATGAGTCTTGGACTGGAATCTTCGTTATAATTTAAGCCGCTTTTATTGGCCTTGGACTTCAGTTTTCGTTACACAAGCCGCTTTTATAAGTCTCGGACTGTAGTCCCCGTTATAATATAAAAACCGCTTTTATTGGCCTTGGAATTAGTCTTCGTTAGACAATCCGCTTTTATGAGTCTTGGACTGGAGTCGTCGTTATAATGTAAGCCGTTTCTATTAGCCTTTGACTGGAGTGCTCGTTATGAGACAAGCGGCATTCAGTCTTGTACTGGAGTCCTCATTGTGAGAGAAGCCATCTTTATGAGTCTCGGACTAGAATCTCGTTGTGAGATATCGCTTTTTTTATGAGTCTTGTGGTGGATTTGTCGTTATGAAATAAGCCACTTTTATGAGTCTTGGGATGGGGTCATCGTTATGACATAAGTCGCTTTTATCACTCTTGCTATGGAGTCCTCCATGAGTTAGCCGCTTTTAGGACTCTTGCTATGGAGTGCTTGCTATGAAATAAGCCGTTTTTTATGAGTCTTGAGTTGGAGTCCTCATTATGGGAGAAGCCGCTTTTATGAGTCTTGGGCAGAATTGCCCCAAGGACATGATTCCCTAGGGCATGTTTGTGTGCCGCTTGGACTTTCTAACTGAAAAACAACTTGTTTAACAGATGAGTGAAATGTCCAGCTGGCGGCCAGTTTTTCATTGTTCTGAAAAGGTAAAATATACTGAACGTTTTATTTAAATAACTAGCCAGAAGCCAATTTTTTCAGAGCACGGATAATAAAGTTGCATTGCTTTGTCTTCTACTGCACTGTACGTCTTCTTAATAATTCTCTGACTGCAAAATAGGGCACCTATTCTTCGACGACTTGTCAATGGACTAACTGACCATCCTTACGCTGGTGTCTTTGATTTCCACTGTATGTGGTCCTTTCTTAATGCACATGCCAGTGCTGGAATCTCTGATCATGAGTGTATGCAGCCCTCTCTTAATACAGTATGCAGCAGCTCCATTGACTTTCATTACTGGGACCTTTCCTTAATACATACACTTGCGCGTCTCATTCTGATTGTTTGTGTCCCCTTTGTAATGCGTAAACCTTTTGTAATGCATAAACTCGTTGGCTACCTTTCATTTTGATTGCATGCGGTATACACCATTATATTTGATATTGATCGTATGTGGCCCTTACTTAATGCATGCACGGATACTTTTGATATTTAATGTATGCGGTACTTTCGTATTGACACGTACGCTGGTACCTTTGATTTTAATGGTAGCCTTTATTTGTGAATTGCATTTAGTCTTCGTAATGCGATCACTTGCACCTTCGGTTATTGCTGGTAAGCGGGCCTTTCCCAGTACGTGCACAGGCGCCCTTTGCTTCATTTGTATGCCACCCTTTCGCTCCCCTCCGCCCCTCCCCCCTTCCCTCCGCCTCCCCCCTCTTAAAATTATTAATGCTCTGATCGTTATGAACATTAATATGGGAGTACCTCTGATGTTTCGATTTCATGCAAATTTAAGTCGTGACAAGTTTACGTCCCGACACACCGATCTGTCGATCAGACCGGGGTGAAAATGTCAGTCAGATGGAAGGCGCTGAACTCTCCTGCAAAAAGTCATGCATGTTTAGAAGAAAGAAAGAAAAATCTAAAACAAGAATGAACAAGATCCAAACACCGTTCTTTGCTCTGGATCCTGCATGTTTAGATTAAATTTCTGTCCTCGACTTGCCTTTTTCTTCTTCTCCGGTTCTGAGTGTCTTTTTTTTTTTTGGTAAGAATTTATTTTTGGTAAAGACACAACAAACAGAGGGAGTTAATTACACTACAAAGACGTGGAATGAACACACCAAGAAGGACCTGAACTGCATGCGGGGACTATCACCTGGCATACGACTAAATACAAACTACATCAACTTCACCGGAGGTGCATTCTCACCCTGAGGAAGACTATTGTGTGCGGTCCGTGTCCCGTGTTCTTTTGTTGAGTACATATTCCTTCTTCCTTTTCCGCTTGATCATATAGTTCAGGAGCTGTGTGAGAGTCGAGGTGGACGTCCTGGGCTGTCCGTCCTAACGAGCCTTATGGTTTCCTTGGACATAAAGATTTATTGAACCGTGCTTCGGCATTGGTCACATCTTGTCCCTGATATGTCACCTGACATCTGAGGACATTAAGCAACACTTCGCCACCACCACCGCTTGATCATTCTGACCAGCAGTCGTTTGCTCCCCATCCCCTTCCCCCTTCCCCCGTAGTGCTGCTAAACGTGTCTTGCCGTTGCTGAGACATTGGTTGAAGTGTTGATTTACGTCCACAGAAACCGTAGGTTTATTAGGGACGGGAGCCCAGGACGTCCACCTCGACTTTCACACGTACAGCTCCTGAGATCTGAGCTGACACTGTTTTGAACTGAAGTTTAAGCGAACTGACCTCACCCCGCTCTTTATCGCTTCAATTTTCGAATGGATTTCATGGTAATAAAACTTTTTTTTGCGGCAGGAGGGTTTGACACGTTTGATGGATTATGTACGTGCTATAATAATTGGGTCCGACAGTTCCTTCGCAGGGTTATTCCCCTTGGGACCCCCCCCCCCCCACCCCCCGTCTCCATCCCTACCTCCATCCCTACCACTCTCCGATTTTTTCACCTTTCTTCGTCCCTCCACTTACTCCCCCTTCCTCTGTGTCCTCTCCCATTTCCCTCCCCATTCCTGTTTTTCACGCCCGCTCTCTTCATCTCTCTTATCGCCCTGATATTACCGTAATGGCTGGCTGGGCGTAAAACACCAAGTTAATTGCTTAGTTACTTCATCTCTCTGTCCGTCTGTCTCTCCACCTCCTTCTGCTCCCTCTGATGCTTTCTCCGTTTTAGCCTCCATCTCTTTCCTGTATCTATCTCCTTCCTCCGCCTTTCCCGTCTTCTCCCCTATCTCTTCTTCATCACTTTTTGGTCTCTCGCCTCTCGGCTTACCACCTTTGAACTCGATCCTTTCCTCCCTCCCCCCCCCACCCCCTTCTCTATCCCTCCCTACCGTGTCTCTCATCCCTCTCTCTCTGCCTCCCCTCTCTCTCCCTTTCTCTCTCTTCCTCCTCTCTACGTTCTCTTCCTCCGTCTCACACTCTCTCCCTTTTCTGTCTCCCCTTTCTCTCTCCCTCCCGCTCTCTCCCCCCTCCCTTTTCTCTCTACCCCCTTCTATATATACATATATCTGTGTCCCCCTTCTCTCTCCCTCCCCACTCTCCATCCCCCCCCCCCTTCTCTCTCCCCCCTCCCCGGCCCCTCTCTCTTGCTCTTGCCTTTAGAATATTAACGGTGTCTGCATCCACAGTTCCCCCGCCACGGAGTGTGAACGACGACAAAGAAGAAGAAGAAGAAGAATTGGTTAGTTCTTGGATTCTAACGTCCCATCAGTCGCATATTAGGGTCACCCGACGACAAAACGAAGAAATTTAACAACATGCATGAACATAATCAAATATTTCCGTCCTTTTAACGAGACTTGCAGATAGGGCTTGGGCACCGGGATTGACGGATTTACATATTCATTACTGAATGACGTCATTTCCTCGAGGCTGACAGCACGCACACACAACAACAACAAAAAATCAACAACAAAAAACAAAAACAAATATCAACATTTCACCCATCTACTCTTGTTCTGACGTCAGTGTCAAAACGACACTACCCACCGCAAAGCAGTATCCAATCAACTTTTTTTGCCCTCTTTGATTTTTTTCAGCGGCCGCGGGTCCGAGAATTAACCTCTCAGCAACGCAAACCGGGCTGTCAGGGTGAGCGAGTGCCTCATGCATACGTCACAAATTGAAACAGCAGGCTTGTCAGAGTGCGTGCAGCCTAAAGGGGGTGTCTTCTCCACTCATTATGAGTGTCAGCTAACGATTTGCTTGCCGCAGTTTTTATGTTCCCGTTTCGCATAAACTGCACAGGGACGTCGAAAACCGTGATGTCAATGAACGATCGTAAAGGAACAGTGGTGACACGAGGGTGGCTGTCTAGCCACCAGCTAACCCAGTGTCATCTCTGTTTCTTTACGAGGGCGTCTGCCCAGCAACCCTCGTGTCACCACTGTTTCTTTACGAGGGCGTCTGCCCAAGCAACCCATGCGTCACCACTCTTCCTTTACGAGGGTGTCTGCCCAGGGTTGCTGGGCAGCAACCCTCGCATCACCAATGCAGCAACCCTTGCGTCACCAGTGTTCCGTTACGAGGATGTCTGCCTAGCCACTCTCGTGTCACCATTTTCCCGTTACAAGGGTGTAAGTAAGTAAACATGGTGCTTAACGTCCACAGAAACCGTACGGCTTATTAGGGACGGGGACAAGGGGGAAAGGGAGTATGGAGGTGGGGGGGAGAGGGAGATTATATACCTATCGCTACACTGTCACCACCAGAATGACTTCTGCATTAAGATGGGCAGCGATGAGAGCCATTTTAATGTTTCAGTAGGAAGTGCTGGACAAAGTCACAAGACAGTGTCCACAAACCACAACCTTTTTGAAGAGAAAGGAGAGCCGAAGCGGTATCGAACCGAGGTCCTTCCGCTTACCAGCCTAACGCCTTACCGCTAGGCCAAACCGGCTCACTTTTACGAGCAACCCTCATGTCACCTCTGTTCCTTTACGAGGGTGACGTCACCCTCATGTCACTACTGTTCCTTTACGGGAGTGTCTGCCTAGCCACTCTCGTGTCACCTCTGTTCATTTACGAGGGTGTCTGCCCAGCAACCCTCGCGTCATCTCTGTTCCTTTACGAGGGTGACGTCACCCTCATGTCACCACTGTTCCTTTACGGGAGTGTCTGCCTAGCCACTCTCGTGTCACCACTGTTCCTTTATGATTATTCAGGGGACGGCAACTGCAATGAATCAGTCGAGTCGAAGCTGTCCAAAAACAAGTGTGAGTCGGCTGCGTGAGGCTGTCTATGAGATCAGAGTGAATCGGCCGATCGAGTCAGTTGGTTGAGGGTCTGAGTCACACTCCGAACTTCGCTTTTCAGCATCTTCCTCCAAACTCTGCCAGAACTGGTTACGTACGCCTCTCAAGGGGTACTCTTTATCGCCGCGCTGTTGTCCACCGAGTTGTCTCGGGGAGCAAAATCCCAAGCGGTGTGGGAAAGGGGATACTAGACCTAGCACTATACACTGTCACCACCAGAATGACTGCACATTAAAGAGGTGCAACAGCGAGTTCAGTTCAGTTCAAGATGATATCTATGCGCTCGGAAAAGCCCATATGTGATCCATCCCGTCTTTCTCAGAAGTTTCCCCAACGTTGCCTTTGAAAGAGTTCCAACGTTTCTTCAGAGTTTCTCCCTTTCAAGGAAGACCGCCGAGCGCTTTCTCTTTCCATGCCTCTCTTCTTGCCATGTCCTGTGCAGTGCAATAAAGGAGTTTTCTAAGGTTGATGTCGACCATTGACACATTCCAGTTTGGGATTCCCAGTTCCACTCTTCCCCTTTTGTAGCTGGCTCCTTGATCTGCGAGGATGATGGCATGTGTGGTTTGGCTGTCATCTCTTGAGGCAATCCAGCGGAGGGCATGGGTGACGGCTTCCACCTCCATTGTCAAACCGTGGAGGCTGACACCGTATATGCTGCACTGTCTTCGTGGATGGTGTCTGCACCTTGCTTGACAGTGCAGCCCTACCCCTGCTGGACTTTGGTGACGGAGCCATCAGTGTAAGCTATGAGATCTTGCGGTTTGCTGTTTTCTTGAATGAGGAGCTTGGTCTCTGAATCTTCACACACACACACACACACACACACACACACACACACACACACACACACACACTCTCTCTCTCTCTCTCTCTCTCACACACACACACACACACACACACACACACACACACACACACACACACACACACACACACACACACGCACTCTCTCTCTCTCTCTCTCTCTCTCTCTCTCTCTCACACACACACACACACACACACACACACACACACACACACACACACACACACAACCAGTGAGGTGTATATAAACCGAACACGTGCCGCTTTCACAGTCCTTAGCCTAGAAACCGAATTCTCACATACTCAGGTAGCCAAGCAGCCAGCGGTCAGATATTGTACCTTGCATTTCCTATCGATCATTACAGCCACACTGACACGAGGTCAGACTCGGGCAGCGGATGGCAGAACCTGGGACGTTACGGAGTGTACAGTGTGTCTCGATCTCTACACACAGGACAACAGCATGTGACAGGCGAACGCTGGAAGCGGGTTTTCGTGTCAGTGCTGAGGTCAAGTCAAAACTCCATCTCATTGCCCCCCCCCCCCCTCCCCCCTTCCCCATTCTCCTCTCCTGACCTCAAACCTACCCATCCACCCCCTCCTCTTCCCTCCCCTCCCAGCCTCCACCCTTCCTGTATGGTCGCATCAGACCCGACGCCCTTTGTAATAACCACCTGGTGTTGACTTTCGTCGTGGACAGCGTCGGTTGACTCTGCGCCCAGCCAACACCAGCAGCAGCAGGGGAGGTCTGGTAGTAGGAGCGAGAGAGGTGGGTTGTAGGGGAGAAGGGGGGTAAGGGAGGTAAGAGTGGGGGGGTGGGGGGCGGGGGGCTCGCCGCTTGTTTGACTTGCACGGCGACGGCAATTTGACTTGCACGGGGCTGTTTGGCCGGACAATCAGCTGTGTACATCTGGACGCGGGGCCAGACTGCAAAAAGCCGTGCTGGGGCCTCCAGCGTGCGCAACCTGCATCCCGTGTCAATGGCCAGCGGACAGCGAGTGCAGCGCTTGCACCTCGCCGGGAGCCGCCTTGACACTGTCCTGCCGCCTTGCCTGCCTTGCCCTGGTCACCGTGTGACCTGTTTACCTGCTACACCTTTTCTTTCTTTCTAGCCGCGGGCGGGGGCGGTGGAAGCCGGGGGAAGGGAGGGGTGGTAGGAGTTATTCTGTACAGCTACACGTATATATATCGCTTTTCGATAAATCAGGCTCATGTCCCTGAAGAAAGTCCGAAAGTGGTTGTGAAGTCATAGAGTATCGCTTTTCCGACAAACCAGGCTGATGTTCCCGAAGGAAGTCCGAAACTGGCAGTGAAGATTTACAGAGTATCACTGAGTATTATTATTAAAAAAAACAACAACAACAAAAAACATAAATCTCGTTTTTCGGACAAGCTGGGTTGATGTTTTTCAACGAGAAAATGAGATGTAGCAGTGAGTGAAGAGCTTCATACAGAGACATCGTCCAAGTTTACACAAAGTAAGCGAAATCCTGTTGTCTTAACTTTGGAATGTCTTAACACTTCATACAGTTTCGGGGGCTGTGCCTCTTCACCATGAGGAAGCAGCTAGGCTGCGTCCCACACACCCTACTTACGTTTCCTGCAGCATACTGCAGTGTTTATTTATTTATTTTACCGATTGCAAGTTTGGCCACTCACTGAAGTATCAACACTCAGGGGAGTTAATTAGCACTCGAAAGACGTCACACAAACACAACAACAACAGTTTTGTTGTTGTGCTTTTTGTGTGTGTTTTTGTTGTTGTTGTTGTTGCCTTTGACTTTTGATAATAATTTGCCATCTTGCCATCGTAAATGTAATTAATTCATCTATAGGTAACACTCAAATAAACATATTGCTTTTGTGTTTCCTGTACTTGTTTGTTGAGTTGATGATTACTATGTATGAATAAAAATTTGAACCAACAACAACACGAGTCACCTACGGTAACTCCCACCTCGCATACGTGTAAAAACAAGGTACATAAACTGCACCGGATGTACATCCTCTGTTTGCTCAGAGATGTATTCACGGGTTTGTCGTTCTTGGTTGTCCTTATCCGAGTCAACTCGACATTTCAAGTTACTGGACTGGTCATTTTTGACGAGCAATGGCAGCAACTTGACGTGACTGGAACGATCGAAAATTCAGTACTTAGATTTTATGTTTTGTCAAGCGCACGGGGTTACCTCAGGACAAAGATGGAAAGGTGGGTTAGACTGAAGATGATTACGAAAACGAAGCAGAATGATTATCCTACGGTGATATATTTTAATTTTTGTTTAGATACGCGCACTTAGACGGTCAAAACGGTGCACGCATGCCTACCTGTCTCTTCGCGCTGTTCACCTCGTCGGCTCAAAATAATTAATCAATACAGAAATGTCCTGGGACGACGTCTTCAATTCTTAGAGATCTGAGATGCCCTGCGCAGTTCGGACGGGATTTTAAAATCCAAGAATTATTTCTTAACAGGCACGATTTTCTAAGCGGAATTCTGACCGTCTCCACGCACGAGAAAATCGTCGGGGACTACGGTGCAAAATCGTCCAGGCGAACGGCATTTGTTTCCTGAGAAGAGGAAACGAAAAAAGATTGATAAGTCGACCATCGAAGCTCAGGCTTGAGCCGCCGATTGGAACCTGGCCAGTGCGTGGGTGTCTGCAAGTCTTCTGTCCACTGACTGTGTTTGCGCAGCACTGTGTCCGCTTCACTTCTTCTTTTCCAGATTTTTTTTCCCCACCTCCTTTAATGCTCTCCTCCCCCTCCCTCCTCCCCCCTCCCTCCTCCGCCCCCCAACCCTCTCCACCGTACCTAGTCGTAACGTTCTTAACCATAAGGATTGTTCAAGATAACCGTGCTGACACCGGTAATAATAATAACAGCTAGTGCTTGAAGTTTAACATCTCGTCAACCCCTCGTGTTACCGCAAAAGACCTCGGTCATTCTGCCAAAAGTGCAGGTGGCAGGTTACAGCTAAACACTCATACACCTTACGTATGTGGCTTTGCATGAAGTGACATAGTGCATGGTTGTATGGTGTACACAGAACTTACGCCAAGACGGCTGCAGTTTCATGTGGCACCAGCCATGCCAGCGCTGTAAGTACCTCACTTCGGTGGATATTTAAAAAAACGCGCTATAAAAAGCTAGTCACTCATGTAGAGCCACATGCAAGCGCAGTGAGTCTGCTCAAGAGAGCAGAGAATAGCGCTATATAAGCATCATCATTCAATCAACCCCTCCCCCCCCCCCCCCCCAGGCGCACCTCAGGACGATAATAATAACAGCTGTAGTTTTAGTAGTAGCAGTGGCAGTAATTACAAAGAATCTTTGTTATTTGTCCTACCGATTGCACGTCGTTTTTCTCAGTCGCTCGGGCGACTGAGGTGAAATACGTATGCCCAAATTCACACTGCAGTTTATAAACATGTAAATCAGAGCAGGGCAAAATCCGGCTGTGTGTGAATGACTTTTCATGTTAAACTTAATTATCAAACTGAACGTGCAGGCTTTGCGGTCATTAGATCATGCACGTTAACGTGTGACGTTTGCCCTTTCCAGCTCATATGCATATCTTCCGTAAGTTGGAGTTGCACCGAAGACCTTGCCACACACACACACACACACACACACACACACACACACACACACACACACACACACACACACACACACACACACACACACACACACACACACACACCTCACGTTTTCTGTCTCAGCAAGTGCGTATGATATGATTCGAAGTGACCTTCCAGATTACGAGAAGGTGCACTTCCAGTGATCTTCACACGTGACAATAACAGGTCAACAGAATGCCATTTTGCTCAGCCCTCTGGACTGTAAAGTAAATATGGTGCATAACGTTCGCAGAAACCATAAGGCTTATTAGGGACGGGTCATACTGGACTGTATCGTCTCTCGTCCTTTTATATGAGAACCACATGTATGTCACTTGTCCGACACGGTTTGAGGTTCATCGTCTATGGCCAAAGGACCACAAATCTTCTCTTCTTTTTTCAAAAAGTTAACCGACATGATGCACGGTTCATTGTTCTTTTAAAGAACTCGACATCATTCACACCGCAAGGTTTACTGTTCCTCTTCTTTACAAATGACCACAAATCATTTAGCTGTCAAGATTTACGTTCCAGCGTCCTTTCAAATGACTCGAACTCATTTTAACCTGGCAAGGTTTCCGGTTACACATCATTTCAGATGACCACAAATCGTTTACCTGGAAAGGCTTTTACAATCCAGCGGCCTTTCAGATGGCTCAAAACCATTTACCCGGCTAGGTCGGTTCCGCGGCATTTCTAATGGACTCTGAATCACGCAAACAGCAAGGTTTACAAACCAGCGACCTTTGAGATGGCTCAGAATTTTTCACCCGGCTAGGTCAGTTTCGCGTCATTTCTAATGGTTTGCTGTGGCAAACAGCAAAGTTTCCGATCCAGCGACCTTTCAGATGGCTCAAACCCATTCACCCGGCTAGGTGGGTTCCGCTTCATTTCTAATAGACTCTCCCCAAACAGCAAAGTTTCCAGTCCAGCAACCTTTCTGATGGCCCGAAATCATTCACCCGGCTAGGTCGGTTCCGCGTCATTTCTAATAGACTCTCCCAAAACAGCAAAGTTTCCAGTCCAGCAACCTTTCCGATGGCCCAAAATCATTCACCCGGCTAGGTCGGTTCCGCGTCATTTCTAATAGACTCTACCCAAACAGAAAAATTTCCGGTCCAGCAACCTTTCCGATGGCCCAAAATCATTCACCCGGGTAGGTCGGTTCCACGTCATTTCTAATAGACTCTTCCCAAACAGAAAAGCTTCCAGTCCAGCAACCTTTCCGATGGCCCAAAATCATTCACCCGGGTAGGTCGGTTCCGCGTCATTTGTAAAGGACTCCCCCCAAACAGCAAGGTTTACGGAAGGACCCTGAGCCACCAGGCTATCAGCAACGGGTCCAGCCTGTCGTCCTTTCAACAAAACCCGCAAGTCGTTTGCCCACATCATTACCTTCCCAAGCCCTGGACTTAGACTGAGCACACACCAATACAAAAAGGGGTCAACGCTCAGTTGATGCTGTTTAATGTGAAATGTTTTGTCACTTGCCTGTCCACCTCTGAACTTTGCTGTGACACAGTGCTGCAACTTCGTCCCGCACCTGCCTTCTAGCTCTGTGACGCACGAGACTCTCGGGTTCCCACGTGTGGTTAAGTCAGAGACAAACGAAGCAAGTGAAGCCCACGGAATCGAGGATCAGGTGTCACGCGAAGAGGATCAGGTTTCTTGGCAGACTGCTGCTGTTTGTCTCTTCTTTCAGTCTTATTGCCTTTAGCTGATGAAATTATGGATCAAAACACAAAAGTTTAAAGGGGAAAACGAATCGAAGAAGCATCACTGGCCCTGTCGATAATCATCATCATCATCATCATCATTATCATCATCATCATGAATACTTAGTGTGCCTAACCCGCACAGGCCCTAAGCGCTTACATATTCTTTACAAGTACGTAATTATTGTCAAAATTCAACGCATACAACATGACCCCCCCCCCCCCCCCCCACACACACACACACACACACGTTTAGATAAAAAACGGAATATGTGATAATTTATGCACCCAGCCGTTGTTGTTTATTTTGGCTCGATTTCACGTCCTGTTTGTTAAAACTATTCATTTGAAAGTCACAAAAATCTCGACCATGAGTGCAGTCAATTTTATGCTCAGCAGTCTATATCAGTGACGCCACAGACAAGGCCGGCATGTGAGGCAAAAGAATCATATTACGTCACGAAGAACCGTTTCCTGTTCTTCATTGGGAAGGAACGAACCAGCATTATATTTTTACTTAATTTTATTCATCCCTCTGCTCCAATGTTTGTATACGTGTCCGTCCATACACGCATATATATATATGTGTGTGTGTGTGTGTGTGTGTGTGTGTGTGTGTGTGTGTGTGAGTGTGTGTGTGTGAGTGTGTGTGTGTGTGTGTGTGTGTGTGTGTGTGTGTGTGTGTGTGTTGGTGACAAAATCCTTGCAGGTAGAAAAGAGAGAGAGAGAGAGAGAGAGAGAGAGAGAGAGAGAGAGAGAGAGAGGTCTGAAACTACTGAATACGTTATTGTGATTTTCTATTAAGTGCACGAAAGACACAGAGCCAGACCAACAAACGTATAGTTACCTCGTAAAACGTAAACAAGCACCGTCCCCCTGTCTGGCCAGAGGGCAGGAAATAGGGACAGTTCAAAAACCAGCTAACGAAAGCCACGGAAAAACCAAACACACCTACAGTGTATGATGAACGCAGGCTTTCAACTTCTTCCTTCTTTGAGAGTATGGATGAATTTAGAGCAACGATGTACAGGCTGAAAACTAAGTTTTGGTATTTGTTTCATTTGTGTTCAAATTACGCACAATCTGTCGGTAACGAGACCCTGATACTTCATTGACGATGTTCTGGAACTGTGTTGAAGCGGACGAAAAAATGTCGAAGTTAGGGCAAACAATAGAAGAAGAAAAAGTACGAGTGTGGGCGCAACGACACCATCGATAAACGGTAACAATTAAATCAACACACAAGGAAGTTAATTAGCGCTCGAAATACATAGCACAAGTACACCAACAATGACCCGAGTCGCCTACGGTATTCTCACCTGCCATGCGTGTAAATACAAGGTACATAAACTCCACTAGAAGTACATCCTCTAGAACTAGACACGAAAACAACAATAGCAACAACAACAAAAGACGATGCATAAAGTAGGGCAGAACAATGCAGCTCGTTCCGTCCTCGGAAAGAACAAAACTAATCGACATATAATTATACACTCAGTTTCATCATCCACTGGCTTCCAGTTGCAGAGGACGATGCAGGGTCAGCTTTGTATTCAGGGTCAGTTTTCACTGGTCTACACGCTTGTGTGTGCAGCCTTTGTGACCTGTAGATAAACTCGGAACAGAAAGACAGTTAAGCCATGGCATTTAACTTCACCGGGTGAATCAGGAAGCGTTGTGGGTGACGCTAACATCCCCCCCCCCCGCCCCCTCCTCCCCCCTAAAAACACACAGGGGTACACAAAGTACGCTGAAGCGGTTCCGGGAGTTTTGACAATAGAGCGGAGCACTAGGAACCTCACAGAGTCGAACCGTGAGCTCCCTGGCCCCAGAGAATCTAGGGCTCACTTTGCGTGGCGCGGAGTCAGGGCCGCGCAGCTCCACAAAGAAGTGGGCAAATCTGCGCCCATTGTGGGCAGGCGGCGGCACCTTGCCGTGGAAAGACACCGCTGAGCAGAAAAGAAACATCCCGGGACGACGCGACCCCGCAAATCCCGGATTGACTGCTCAAGTCCTCTTCGCTTTGTTTCTTTTCTTCGCACCGTCTCTAATGAACGGAGCGGGTGCTTAGCGGCTGATGCCCGTCCAAACAGTACCCTAGAGACAGGCGGCGCTGCCCATTGAAGACGGGTTATCTTCTCCTCCTTAAGATGCACACTGCGCAGAATCAGACAAACAAAAAGTCGCGCGAAGAGAGAAAGCGCCCCCTGGTGGAACCGGTGCTCCTCGCACCAGCTTGAAGGGCGCCCGTAAATCGTGGGCCAAAAATTGCGAAGGCTTCCCCCTACACACACACGTTTGTATCTGTCCCAGGTATTTACACCTTCCTTTTTTTTTCCCCTCTCTCTCCCCTCCCCTCCCCTCAACCCCTACCCCAGCCCCATCCCCCTCTCGCTTTGTTTCCGCAACCGGCGTGGAATGAGCTACGACACTAGAAGCGATGTCGGTCCTGCGAGTGGTGTTGGTGGCAACCCCTGGCATCAGATAGCCGCTGACCTTCACACCGATGGCGACGTCGCGCAGCCAAAGGTCCAGATTCTCTTGCAAGTGATCGGGAGCAGGTCGCCTAGTCGTACCGACGTAATGTCAGCGTGCAGGTAACATAGCGAGGCGGCACAGGTTGGTGGTGGTTTTCACTTTTTATCGCTGTCGCCGGTGTCACGTGTGTCGTGAGTTTGCTGGTGCAGCCTGTCATCGCATACTGACCTGACGTGATGTGTCCGTCTTCTGCATAGCTGTTAGGGTCCAGTATGTTTCCGATAAAACTCATTTCTCACCGTAGCTGTTGCAGTGTAAAGGAACACACACACACACACACACACACACACACACACACACACACACACACACACACACACACACACACACGCGCACAGGTTGTCGGATGAACGCGTGGGGTGGGGGTGGGCAGTGATCTTCTTAAGGAGGAGAAGATAACCCGTCTTCAGTGGGGAGCGACGCCTGTCTCCTGGGTACTGTTTGGACGATCTAATAAGAACAATCACAGAAGAAAAGACAAGTATGAGACAGAATTTTAACAACTGAGCTGCGAGAAATGGTGTGAGAAAAGGTCGGTTTTGAAATTGCTTTTGAAAGAATAGATTGTTTTTCCCCCCCTTTAATTCTTAAGCGAGAGAGAGAGATGTGGTACTGTGTAGGTCAGAACATAGATTTGCATGCTTCACCTGTGGCCATTAACTCTTAATTAGTGCATCACACCTCCACCCCACCCCCAACCCCGCCCTGTTTTGTTGTTGTAGTGAAGTTTCGATCCTCTTTCAACATACAGTGATGTGTCTGTTGCCTTTGCTTACAGAGAACCTGTTCATCTGTTGGAGTTGATGTACCTTGTTTTAACTGGCATGCCCGGTTAGAGTTGCCGAAAGCGATTCGAGTTTTGTTGTGTTCATGTGACGTCTTTCTAGCGTCAATTAACTCCCTTGTTTATTGATTCTGCGCCCTGCTTAGCCGCGTAGTATCGAGCCAAACCACAAGACATGAAGTGTATGGTAAGTAACAATTAGGTGTCTTTTGCTTTCCCTTTAAGATAATAATAGTGAACGAGACCCATGCGTAGCTCTAATAATAATAATAATAATGAAAATTTGTAAAGCGCTTACCCTGCGGCTCAAAGCGCTGAACAAGCATATACACACATAATGTACATCGAGATGCAAATGTTAGCAATAAAAATGTATAATTATAAGGAAAAAAAAAAAAAGAAGAAGAAAAAGCTAACACATAATGTAGACAAGGGTTCAAGAGTAACTATGCAAAAGACACACACACACATACACACACACACACACACACACACACACACACACACACACACACACACACACACACACACACACACACACACACACACACACTGTACTGAAAGGGGACGATGGACAATGTTGCTTAGCTGAAATATTCTGAGAAGAGAAATGTCTTGAGTTTGCTTTAGAAGGAAGGAGAGTAACAGAGTGCCTGATGTCTTGGGGGAGATTGTACTAGATGTGGGGGTCAAAGTGTGAAAACGTGTAAAAGCCATGGGTTTTGCGGCTGAAGCGTTGGAGTTTGAGCATGCGTGTGTCTGACGAAGAGCGGAGAGAGCGGGAAGAACTGTAAAGGTGTAGTAGCTCAGATAAGAGGGAGCGGAACCTGTGATTGCGTTGTAACACAAGCAGGCAGTTTTGTATTTTATTCGTTCAGAAATTGGGAGCCAGTGGGGTTGCTGTAGGAGAGGTGTGCAGTTTTGAAGGCGTGGTGCTCTGAGAATGAGGCGTGCAGCAGTATTTTGGACTTTCTGCATCGGTTGAATTACAGAGTTAGGAGTGCCCATGAGAAGAGAATTGCAATAGTCTAATCTGGACAATACACAAGAAGTTACCAGTTGTTTTGCCGCATCTTCTTTGAGGTACCTACGGATGGAGCTGATGCGTTTTAGTTCATATTAAGCTGTTTGACAGGTTTTGATTATGTGTTGCTTCATTGTGAAATTAGAGTCACGGATAAACCCTAAGTTCCTGACTTTGTCTGAAAATACAGTTTCGTGTGTAACGATCATGATTGACGATTGTAAACAGTGACAGGAGGACAGAGAAGGTGTTGAGAAGAGAATGGCTTCACATCCATGCTTTTATGTCATCTGTACATGATTGCAGGTCGTGTGTAAGGCTTTGCACGTCATGTGGTGGAGTTGAAGTAGGGTGTCGTCTGCAAAAAGCTGATGGTTGACTGAGTGATTTGCTATGATGTCTGAAAGTGGATTAGTGTACAAAACAAATAGCACAGGTCCCGGCACTGAGCCCTCTGGAACACCAGACATGAGAGGAAATGACGAGGAAGCAGAATTGTTGACAACCACGCAAAGATTTATGTCCGGAAGATAGAATCGAAACCACTGGACAGCGGTAGAGCGGATGCCAAAGGCAGTTTCGAGACGTGAAAGAAGAATCTGGTGATCGACAGTATCAAACGCAGCTGAAAGATCCAGTAAGAGTAAAACACATCTTTCCTCACAATCTTTGGATCTGACCACCACTTGGTACTGTGTTGAGTTGTGGAATGCACGATAATTTGACCACCATGTTGTGGTTAAGGGGAGAAGGAGGGGGGCGGGAGGGGGTATGGAGGTGGGGGAAGAGGGAGATTATATACCTATCGCTACAATGTCACCATCAAAATGACTCCTGCATTAAGATGGGCAGTGATGAGAGCCATTTTAATGTTTCATTAATTGTGAGGGGCAAAGTCACAAGTCAGTGTCCACATACGCAGCTGACTGGGCGTTGAAAACAAATGTATCCATCTTCCCATCACCATGACACTCAGACGGCGAGCCTAGCTGTTTGACGCCATATATATATATATAAAACAGATTTACCCGTAAAGAGCCTCGCCTTTACATGGGGTCCTTTTGTGGGACGTGCCGAGAGAGAGAGAGAGAGAGAGAGAGAGAGAGAGAGAGAGAGAGAGAGAGAGAGAGAGAGAGAGAGAGAGCACTGCAACGTGACTATACACATCGGATGGCGGTGCTAGTGTACATAGGGAAGGTGCCCGTTACCCATCCCACTTTTCATTCACCACTGAATCCACCTACACACTTCGAACCTGTCCTGCCCACCTCATCCGTTCACATCGCACCTGACCGCGTTAGTTGTGTTTGCTTTTGACTGCTGCGCCGGAGTCCTCGCCGACCGAGAGCTTGAAATCGTTTACCTTGTGATTATGGTTCTGCGGTTTGTGTTCACGGACTTGTCATGTGCAAGCTGACAGGTTATCGCTGCCTTGACACGGGACAAATGCAGCATTTTGTAGGCTTTGTTGTTGGGATCGCGCGCGCGCGAGGGCGTGTGTGTGTGTGTGTGTGTGTGTGTGTGTGTGTGTGTGTGTGTGTGTGTGTGTGTGTGTGTTGCGTGCGTGCGTGCGTGCGTGCATGCGTGCGTGCTTGCTTGCTTGTTTGCTTGCTTAGAATAGTCTCTACGGACAAGATTTTGAGCTTCATAAATTCTTTGTTATTAGCGTTAAATTGGCAATCATTCTCTCGAAAAACTGAACACCAAATGACGTCGAAAGTGATGAAAATGCTTCTTTTTTTCTTTTCTTTTTTAAATTCTCAGGTCCAATAACTTTTTCTCTCAAAAGTTTGGTATACTGAATTCTTTGTTTCATTTTTTTTTTTTTAATCTCTCCTCATCTGTCTCTGCCTGTCGCTCTGTGTCTCTCTGTCTGTCTCTGTCTGTCTCTATCTTCCTGTCTGTTCCCCTCCCCCTTCCCCCTCTCTCTTCCAGTCTCTCTTTTCTGCATGTCTTTGCATCCTTTTTGTCATTGTTATAGTGATGTGTTTTTGCCTTGTTTTTACCGCCATCTGCCTTTTCTCAGGAGCGAATTTCTTTTGTTGCTAGTTTGATTTTTGTTTCTTTTTGCCCCTTTCGTATGATGTTTGTTAGCATCTCTGTTTGTTTGTTTCTTTTTTCTTTCCCATTGATACTTCTTTTTGATCTTTCTTGTTGTTCGTTTGATGCTTGATTGTATCTTTCATATTTTCTTTTTTTCCAATCGTTTTTTGACTGCGTTAGTTTTCCCCTTCTCATTCTCATTTTTTGTTGTTTTCATACTCCAAACACTTCTACTGAAATATTCATTTTATTTTATTTTGTTAGAGACTACTGTTCTATACATCATACCATGCACT
>CAUZXP010000379.1:59223-92273 GCA_963584105.1 Alviniconcha strummeri | reverse complement strand
GATGGGGGTGGTGGTGGTGTGGTTGAGAGGTGGGGGGGGGGGGGGGGGGGCACTTTAAGGCCAGTGTCCTTAATGACTGATGGGTCGTAAGGCAAAAACTATAATCTTTCCGGTTTTTACGTGTCGTGACAGATTCACATTGAGCGAATAGGGAACGAGCGTGGACACTGGTGAAAATCTTTATAAGGACCACGAACATAACACATAATTACATAAAAACTTACTACATCTATCGCCAACGAATTCAGTGAATAACGTACGACTCATCACGGAGTAAAACACGAAGGAAGAGGCCGAGTAACTCACTGTTGCGGGTGATATGCGTTGTCACTAGTGGCTATAGCTCTTTATAATTCCGTGCAGTCAATGACGTCCCAGGTCAACAGTGGAAGAAAAGAGGGAAAAAGCAAGACACCAGCGATAAGTCAAACAGTGACGTTGTGTAGGAGATAACAGCCTGGAATCGTGGTATTTGTTGCCCCTTATGTCTTACGTTGTGTCGCCAACACTGACTGACTTCACTGAGCCCTGGTATTCCTTCTTCAGACAGGCATAGAAACTGACTTGGGGTTCAGCCTTGACTCTCAGTTCTCGATTAGGATAGCCTACACGTAATCAAAGTCTCACGGTAGCAGTAAGCCTACCATGAATTGACATTTCAGTACTGGCTCATGAATGCAAAGCCGCCTGAGTGTGGTCTGTTTGGGTTACAAGCCGCAACCATGCAGCCGTTATAGTATCGGTGACTGGCTGCTAACTGAGTTGCTTTGTTGGTGGAAGATGAGCCAGACTGACGAAGTACATGCAGTGGCCGGCCTGGCACTTATCTAATATATATATTAGATAAGTGCCAGCCCGACCACTGCATGTATATATATATATATAGTGTGTGTGTGTGTGTGTGTGTGTGTGTGTGTGTGTGTGTGTGTGTGTGTGTGTGTGTGTGTGTGTGTGTGTGTGTGTGTGTGTGTGTGTGTGTGTGTGTGTGTGTGTAAATACTGAGTCACACTTTATAGGCCATACTTTGTTAAGTCCGATCCTATCATCATGATATTAGCCCAAAACGCGGCATCTGAAAAATCCATAAATAAATCAAATAGAAATTACCTAGAGTGCTTCGTTAGCATGACTTATTTTCCATTATAACTTCTTTTCGCTTAGTGGTCATTTTTGCCTTTTTGACACGTACAGCTACCCATAAAGTGGATGAGCAGGGGAAGCAACTCTTACGGCAGTTGCTGACACTTGCCCCCATGGCGTCTGACGATGTTTTGTATGCTGTCACCATTCTGTCTTCGGTGGCAGTTGGGCTGATTTTCCGCAAGGTGACAGGCGAGGAAACAAGACGACTGTTGTCTACGTTTCTTGGAGTAGTTCTGCTGTACTCGCTATGTGGATATGACTGCTGCCATCTTCTTATTACTGTCATCGGAAACTGCATCCTGCTCGCATCCGCTCAACTTGCGAAGTGGGTATCACTCGATTTGTGCTTCTTTCTTTATTATATAATATAAATATGCACAAAATCTGTTTTTGGGTGGTGGGTGGGGAGTGGAGCATAATAGTAACATGCATCAGCACACCACACACACACACACACACACACACACACACACACACACACACACACACACACACACACACACACACACACTGTAAAGTGTAAGTGTGTAAGTAACTGTGTAAAGCTAGAAGGCTAGAACAAAAGGGTGAAAACTACCGCAGATTCTTCAGCTGTACGAAGCTGAATGCCCCAAACTGAAGAAGAAGAAGAAAGAAAGAAGAAGAAAAGGACACGCTAGATTCAAAATTATTTGTATTAAGACTGTAACTGTAAGACTAAGAGACTACTTAAGACTGAGAGTAATGGACGGTTGGACCTCCCTTCAAGACCGAAGAAAGACAGCTCGGTTGGCAATGCTGTACAGAATCCACAACAACATCATTGCCACTGATGGAATTAAGAACAAGCTCCAGCCACCACCACCATGTCAACAATGAAGACACAACCAGCAGTTCTCGCAGCCACACTGCAGAACCCAGTACCAGCACGGCAGCAGTACTCATTCCTGCCTAGAACCATCAGAGACTGGAATGACCAGCCCCAGGAAGTCATTGAGGCCAAGACCATTAACACATTTGTATCAAGGGCCTCCAGACTGCAATAATCCTAAACATTTTTTCTTTTCTTATTTCTTTATTTTTTTGCGCTGCTGACACTCTGTAAAGTGACAAAATAATCAACACAATGATTGGATTGCGGTTGCTTCACAGGAAGAAGAAGAGTAAGACTAAAGCACATTCCAAGCCTCGCTGTTTCGTGCCCTTCCTCCAAATTCTGCCATAGTTGGTTATGCCACAGAAAGGGCACTCTGTATCTCAGTGCATCTGTCCGTGAACACTGTCAGCACCCTCTAAAAAGTTTGCTTACTTTTTATTATTAAGTCATACTCTGGTCAATGGGGTGTTGAAAATCAGTTACTAATCTCCCTCACTCAATCTCTGGTAGACACTGATTTAACCAAGTGGTTTACATCTCAACTGTAGTACTCACTGCCTATTGTACTTTACATAATTACAATGAAAAGAACATTTCATTCATTTCAAAACAACTTGAAACACAATGAAAGTGAATCATAACTTATCAATACTTATGATCATTGTTAATGTTATATATATATAGACATCTGAAATTGATAGTATGATACTGGTTGAAGTTAAACTGTTAATCTGCTTTCAGGAAATGCCACATCATCAGCTTTGTGTGGAACTTTGGTTACCTGGCCGTGTTCCGAACAGTCCACCATGTGGGACTGCCTGCTCCCTCACCAATCACCAATGCAGCTCAGCTGTTTCTGACACTGAGAGTAAGTCGCTGATCATTCTTTTTTTATGTCTGACTGTGGATCTGTCTGTTCCTGCTTCAAGTTAATCCATTCATTCACTCATTAAACAGATTCATCAATCACCAGAGCTGCTGTGGCTACCCTCTTTCTCATATTGAGAGTAAGTCTGTTGTAATGGATGTTTGTCTGTGGATCTCTCTGTTCCTACTTTATGTGTTTGAATTGATCCATTCATTCACTCATTAAACAGATTCACCAGTCACCAAGGCTGCCACACTCTTTCTCATGTTGAGACTAAGTCTGTTGCAGGGTTGTAGGATAAAGAGGAAGGGTTCAGAAACATTTTGTTTTCATCAGGGCCCCACTGTAATGCAATGAGCTGAAACAAATGTTCCAACACAGATGATTGGCCTGGCCTTCGACATCCAGGACAGCCGCAGCTTGCACACAGTGGATCAGTCCAGGGGAGACACAGAAAGTGATGACCAGAGAGAGGAGAGGAGGCTGCTGATCAAACACACCGCCATCAACCCTAGCGTCAAGGACATTGTCTGCTTTTCCTTCTGCTACATTGGGGCCCTCACAGGTAGGCCGGAAATTTTGGAGTAAGGCATCTTTGACTGAATCCAGTTTTCTGTTACAGGTACTGTGTGTGGAGAGACTGACACTTATAAAAATGTACCTTTATAAATATAAAACATGATTTTTGTAATGTTCCAGGACCCTGTTGCAGTGTTATCGGTGTTGCAAGTACCATGTTTACAGAGATTGGTACCTGTGATACTTCTAATGTTCCAGGCCCCTAATAGAAGTACTGTGCCTACAGAGACTGACATTCTGATACTTGTAATGTTCCAGACTGATACCCTTGATGCTTCTAATGTTCCAGGCCTCTGTTACAAGTACTGACACTGTGATACTTGTGTTTCAGACCCCTGTTACAAGTACTATGTCTCCAGACTGACACTGTGATACTTGCAGTGTTTCAGACCCCTGTTACAAGTACTAAACTACTATCATAACTATGTCTCCAGACTGACACTGTGATACTTGTGTTTCAGACCCCTGTTACAAGTAGTATGTCTCCAGATTGACACTGTGATACTTGTAGTGTTTCAGACCCCTGTTACAAGCACTGTGTCTCCAGACTGACACTTCGAATGTAATGCTTGTGTTTCACACCCCTGTTACAAGTTTCAGACCCCTGTTACAAGTAATATGTCTCCAGACTGACACTGTGATACTTGTAGTGTTTCAGACCCCTGTTACAAGTACTGTCTCCAGACTGATACTGATACCTGTAATGTTTCAGACCACTGTTACATGTACTGTCTCCAGACTGACACTGATGTTTCAGACCCCTGTTACAAGTACTGTCTCCAGACTGACACTAATATCTGTAGTGTTCCAGACCCCTTTTACAAGTACTGTCTCCAGACTGACACTGATACCTGTAATGTTTCAGACCCCTGTTACAAGTACTGTGTCTACAGAGACTGATACCCTTGATGCTTCTGATGCTCCAAGCCCTTGTGCTTTATTTTATTTTATTTTTTTACAAAGACTGACACTTACATGTGATGCTTGTAATGTTCCAGACACATGTTACAAGTACCATGTCTATAGAAACAGACACTTGCCTGTGATACCAGTAATGTACAGACCCCAGTTATAAGTATGTAATGGTGTGGAGTGGTAGAAGGACAGGACACAGGCAGTGGAGTCAGTCAGAAATGGAGACCACAGCAGGCGGAGGTGGCAGTCAGGTTTAATTGTACAGCAGCAGACAATTTTCAGCACACCCAAAATCCTCACTCACACGCATAGATAAGAGAGCAGCATGGGCCATAAGGAAAGCACACTATCGCTACAATCAAATCAGCCCTCTGGACCACAGAATGGATGACAATTGTGTTTCCTTTGCCCGCACAAATACACTTTCCTCTACAATAAGTAAACTAAATAAAACCTGAAAAACATCAAACGAAAGCTACAATTACAACCTTTTAAACCATGCAAACAAAATGGTCTGACATGACATATCTTAATTTACAACAAGCATTGGAAGCGTGGCTTATGCCTGTCTATAAACAGACTCATACAACTAAATCATAGTTAATGCAATGTACAAAATATTAATGTTACTAAAACTTACATCAGAATAAAGTGCACGCTCCCATGGTTAAAATGGTACATAACAATTACAATACAATGCTCTGTATGAGAAGCGAGACAAACTCAAAGACTAGCACTAAAACAATCGGTGCAAACTTTCGCGTTGGGCATGTTATCTAGTTGCAGCATCACTGATAAAGTGATAACAAGTAGTCTATGAATACAATTTAGCTTCTACAGTACACAATACTTAATAAGTTAATTTCAAGCCAAAATAAACACTAAACATTAAGTCAGCTAAGCAAAATACTATATGACAAAGCATTGATTGACACAGAATTACTTTAATCCAATCAGAACAACGATTCACTATTATCCACTAGTACTAAACAGAGAACGCACCATGCAGACAATGGCTATAAAAAGAATGGACCTAGAGAGGCATCGGCTACTGATTAAGTTTGATCCTGCGTCTAAATAAACGTGTACACATTCTAAGACCTAATAGATGCCAAATTATGTTACACATGGCTTGGTGCATAAAAAGGAGTAGGTAAACAAACAAGCGCTCAAAATTCTAAGGGAGAAAACAGATTTGAAACTGGCGCGCACTGGTGGCTATTGCCAGTCAGCTGTGTGAAGGCCATGTGGCGTTACACCACACGCCGCCTTCAAAACAAAAGCGTCGTCTGCTCCGGTTCCAGGGTTACTAACACTAACAGTACAGTAATAAAATTGCATGGATCTGTTAACCGGGGCGGGATTACCATTAACAATGTGTACAAAGAGCACTTGCTCACAAGTACCATGTCTGCAGAGACTGACACATATATATGATAACTGCAATGTTAAGGCCCAGGTTACAAGTACCACAGCTACAGAGACTAACACTTGCCTGTGATACTTTTATGTTGAGACCCCAAAGTACTACAGATGTTGTGCCTACAGAGACTGACAGTCACACTTACCTGGTATACTTGTTATATTCAGGCCCCAACCCCAAGTACTGTGCCTGTAGACACTTACATCATCATGTGATACTTGCAACATGTAGGCCCCTGCTAAAAGTACAATGCCTACAGACACTTACATGTGACACTTGTACTGTTCAGGCCCCTACTACAAGTACCACATCTACAGAGACTGGCTGCGACAGGAGAAGCCAGAGAACATCCCATTGCAGGCGCCGCTTATCGCCAAGTCCAAGCATCTTCCTGTCATCATCGTCACCTACTTCATCTGTTCCTATTTCTTCAGTATCCAGGTCAGGAGCATGATCAGCTTTGTTTTCTGTGTGGATCTGCTTTTGTGTTACGTGTATCGTTCATCTCATTGTCTGTTTCTAGGCTTCATCCACACCTTCATGTTTTTGATGAAAGTTTGACAGCTACTGACAGTACATTTGTATTGCCATTTCACTTTTCTGTGTAATTACTTACTCTTGCTGTTAGCGCGAAAATTCTAATTGGACCACATCCCACTTGTGGTTAGTGTCAGCTCATGCCCACATGCACTTAAACATGTATGCATGCATGCATGCGCACAAATTGTATTTTTTATTTGCTCTTGTTGATATAATCTCTCATCAGGGTGGTCTTTTTCAGGGGTCTCACTGTAACATATGCAGCACTCAGAAAACTAACAACAAGAGAAATGTGATATGTAATTGATTTGCTGCTTTTTCTTTTTTCTTTTTTTTCTTTCTATGCAGTATGTAGACTCTGATGAGTTTTACGACAACCCCTTCTGGTTCCGACTGGTCTACATGGTGCCCATGTTCATGATTTTCCGCACGCGTCTCTACTGTGCCTGGCTGCTGTCAGAGTGCATGTGCATGACGGCAGGTTTTGCTGCTTACCCAGCCGTGGCGAAGTCCAAGTGTGGAAATGGACCATCAGACTTCAAAGCCTTGGAAGAAGTGTCAGTACAGAACATCCTTATTATCTGTACACTAGTCACTACCACCCCTTAAACTGAAGGCTATAAATATGTATGTGTGTGTTTTTTATGCGAAGTCAGGTTTCTTTTGAATGAATCTAAAACAGAACAAGGCCCAGAGCACATGTGCAGAATCAACACACAAGGGATGAGTTGATGCTTAATGTCCTCAGATGTCATTTGACATATTAGGGACAAGTTGTGACCAATGCCGAAGCATGGTTCAATAAAAGCCACATACGTAAGGTGTATGCGTGTTTAGCTGTAACCTGCCACCTGCACTTTTGGCAGAATGACCGGGATCTTTTACATGCTACTGTGGTAACACAGGGGTGGAACGGGTACCGAAATAAGAGTCAGCACAGAAAGTCGACCCTGGAGAAGAAAATTCTCCCGCCGTTCCAGCAGGGATTTGAACCCGCGACCTTTCAATCACGAGTCCGGCGCTCTAACCGACACACAAGGGAGTTAAATACCTTGTATTTATATGCATTCCAGGTGAGAGTTACCATAGGTAACTTAGGTCTTTGTTGTTGTACTTGTGTTACATACTTCAAGTGCTAATTAACTCCTAATTCTTTCTTTTGAATGTTTTATATCGCTGTACAACATGACACTACATTTCACATATATTTCTATTCTAATATTATGAGGGTTACAGTCCCAGTGGCAGTGATAGAACAGAATCAACACACAAGGGAGTTAATTAGCACTCAAAAGACGTTGCACAAACACATCAAAGACCAGAGTCACCTCTGGTAATTCTCACCTGGCATTGATTAAATGGAAGGTACATAAAGTCCAGCAGAGGTACATCCTCAAATAATAGCTTGTTTTCACAGACAATCGCTACGTGCCAATGCAACAGGCTATTCTACATGTGTGGAACAGCTAATGTGGATACTTAACTTGCTGCCCAGAAACTTGGAATATATGTATTGTAACATTGCAGTGAGTGATTTTCAGATTCCAGATCTAATTGACTGTCTTTCAAGTACTACCACC
Source organism: Alviniconcha strummeri (assembly GCA_963584105.1). Classification (NCBI taxonomy): domain Eukaryota; kingdom Metazoa; phylum Mollusca; class Gastropoda; family Provannidae; genus Alviniconcha; species Alviniconcha strummeri. Next base: position 84,369 of record CAUZXP010000379.1, on the reverse strand, counting down.
CCTTGCAGTGTTTTGTAAGTTTCCTTTGGGTGTAAAACACCAAGTTACTTACTTGCTTACTTCCATTCCAACTGCAAGAGTCCAAAATAAAAGTAACACCCCCCCACCCCCACCAATTTGTCATTGTCAAATATATAGGCCTTTGTTCAAAGTGTAGTTCTTTGTCAAAATGTTGTGTGTGTGTGTGTGTGTGCGTGCGTGTCATTTTTTTATACCCAGCATGTCATTCCATTTTTGTGTTTCAGAGCGAAGAAAGATGGGGTGGACTATGACTTTGAAACCGTTCACAACTTGGACATTTATGGCTGTGAGTTGGCACCGACAACCAAGCAGGGTCTGCGCAGCTGGAACATGACTGTGCAGTACTGGCTGGCCACCTACATTCATCGCCGAGTGCCGCCGTCGCTTAAACCTTACAGGTCAGCGCTTGTCTTTACAGGGCTAGTGCTTGTTACCAGCGCACTTTGCCAGTTTCTTGATTTGTGAGGTGCTCAGTGGGGCACTACAAAGCTGATGCTATGTTTCACACACACACACATGCATGCATGCACACACAGACACACTCGCAGACACGTGCACGCATACACACACACATACATGCACGCACACACACAGAGATTCATCTACACACACTGACACATATACACATAGATACCACATGCAGTGACCAGTTATTTCCAGTATCTTACCACTTAAAATTAGCATATACCGGAAATGAAATCAGCAACGGTCAGACATTGTTGTTTGACCAGTCCTCAGAAAAAGAGAAGAAGAAAAAATGCAGCACAGAGAGAGAGAGATAAAGAGTGTGTGTGTGTGTGTGCGCGCGTGCATGCGTGCGTGCTTGTATGTGTGTGTGTACTAGACAGAGAAGGTAACAGGATGTTTGCTTGTAGAGCTGTAGTAGTAGACGGCTGTGTATCTGACCAGTTGCAGTGATTATCTGACCAGTTGCAGTGAACCATTTTCACCACCTTTACGTCACACCAGTTTGAAAATTGTCTGGCGCAATCACTGTGTCACTGTACAGCTCTTGGGTTGTGCATTCTCTAAGTGTTCCTGTCCTTTCCAGGGTCTCCATCACCATGGCAGTCAGCGCATTCTGGCACGGCATCCACCCAGGGTATTACCTCAGCTTCCTCACCGTCCCACCCATCCTGATGGCCGAGGAAGCCATGATCGGAGCGTTCAGGAAGGACGCCTCACCCCAGCAGCAGGACCTCTTTGACTGGGGATGCTGGTTCTTCAAAATGCGAGGTTTTGACTACATGTGCATGGGCTTCCTGCTGTTGAGGTTGGGGTCCACTTTACGCTACTGGAAGTCCATTTACTTTGCTGGGCATGTTGTCACTGCCGCGTTCTTTGTCATTGGGACAGCAGTGAAGATGCTGAAGCCAAAGAGGAAGGACAAGGTTGATGCTGTGAAAAAAAGGCAAGAATGATGTGGTTGATTTGAATTGAAGTCTGAAAGATGTATGCAGCAATGACATGCAGTGCTCTGCTCTGTTGTTTGCCAGTCCCACAGTGTAACCCTCACTCACCTTAAGTTTGCCAAAAGAGCCTCAACTCCACGCCATAATTTCTGCTTTGTCAGCTGACGCTTTGTTCAGAACTTGCCTGAAGGTATGCCACCTTCATTTGCTGTGTTGCTCAAAATTCAAAGCAGAAATATACTCTTGTTTATGTAAATGTGATGGAACAACCAAAGGAAGCATGCAGGTAAAACTACCTTCTAACTTTTCAGGCCAACTTGCCTCTTTGGTTCAGTTCCCTTTTAAATAAAAGAGGAATGCCATCCCTTGGGGTGATCTGTTGCCAGGGGTGTCCACAAATGCAAGTGCTTGTTTACATCTATGGCTCCTATAAAATGTGACTGCCAGGCATTGTATGCTGTTGCAGCGTAGGCTTTCAATAATCAACCACTGTAGAAGGTACCATGTGATATTTGCTGTATAGTGTATTTTACTTCGTTTGATATAGACCTTCTGTTTGAATCACATAATGCTGCTTTAAGTTTTACAAAATATTTGAGTCAAGATGTTGATGTTTTTTGGTTTTCAGGTTATGTTCACATATACTATATAGAGTTCTAAACAAGTTTCTAGTTTTGGAGAATTGTGGGGTTTTGTCCAACAATTTTCTTATCAGTATCATTGTCTGCGGAGAAAAACAATTGCATGTGGCAGTGTTTTGTCTAGTATGTTTTATCTAGTATCTGTTGAGCATTTACTTGTGGAAGTGTGTTTGTCATTGGTGCCTCATATGTACAACCACAGTGTCAGTGTCACACAGATCAGGGTTGGATTTCGAATGACAAAATTTGACTTTTTTCCAGACCAGACACAAAACTTTCTCTACCAAAATGAAACCAGTGCTGGACCTTAAACAATCTACACACGCAGACATCTCATTGACAAACAACAAAATACATGCACTTGCCAATTTCCAGAAAGTTGTCACACAAACATCCAGAACATTCTTCCATAGCTGCCTGTCTCCTCTGCCATGCTTTGGCATATTTGATCCAAAGATAAATAATTAGCTTTTAAAGACCAGTCAACTTTGATGGTTATATCCAGGCAGCTTTGATGCAAAATAAAATGAAAAAGGTCCTCTTCGTTGATCTGCAGTTGCATCTGCCCAAAATATTCACATGCCAAGACTACCTGTAGCCAAAGTTGATTAAGATCGGGATGGGCAGCCTCATGCTTGGGTGAGAATCTGCATTGAAGCAGGGCTCCTTGGGACCAGTGCTGTCTGTGCTTCTTTGTAGTGCAGAACATGCTCTGGGGTTTGTGGGCCACAGAACCTGCTCTGGGGTTTGTGGGCCGCAGAACATGCTCTGGGGTTTGTGGGCCACAGAACATGCTCTGGGGTTTGTGGGCCACAGAACATGCTCTGGGGTTTACGGGCCGCAGAACATGCTCTGGGGTTTACGGGCCACAGAACATGCTCTGGGGTTTACGGGCCGCATAACATGCTCTGGGGTTTACGGGCCGCAGAACATGCTCTGGGGTTTACGGGCCGCAGAACATGCTCTGTGGTTTATGGGCCACAGAACATGCTCTGTGGTTTATGGGCCGCAGAACATGCTCTGGGGTTTATGGGCCGCAGAACATGCTCTGGGGTTTATGGGCCACAGAACATGCTCTGGGGTTTGTGAGCCGCAGAACATGCTCTGGGGTTTGTGGGCCACAGAACATGCTCTGGGGTTTATGGGCCACAGAACATGCTCTGGGGTTTATGGGCCGCAGAACATGCTCTGGGGTTTATGGGCCACAGAACATGCTCTGGGGTTTGTGGGCCGCAGAACATGCTCTGGGGTTTATGGGCCGCAGAACATGCTCTGGGGTTTATGGGCCACAGAACCTGCTCTGGGGTTTGTGGGCCCATCTCACATGGGCATTCATCTGTTGCATTCTTCAAAAAGTCTCATTCTATGTTGTGCGTTTTTAGTTTCAGGCATGCTAGCATTCATGTTGTATGCATCATCTGTTTTTGTGGGAATGGCTGTTGCATATAGTGACAGAAAGTTAACCTTCTGTAGGCTTGCTCATGTCATGTGTGTGCTTTAGAAAGTTAACCTTCTGTAGGCGTGCTCATGTAATGTGTGTGCTTTCTTCAAGAGCAAGCCCAAATCAGTGTACTTTTCTTCCCTCGAGTCATCCAGAGGTAACCCTGTGCAATAGATGGGAAGTTAAGACTCAAGAACAAACTTCTTCCCAGATTGGCTCTATGAAGAGCATTGTGCGAATGATTTATTTAGTTTTCTTCCAGAGCAAGTACACATCAGTGTACTTTCTTTCCCAAATCTCCTTCAAGGATATGGGTACCCTGATTAATGATACATACATGTGTATATATATGAACAGGTTTTTCTGTACCATGTGCTTGATCCTCAAGGGTTCTGGCCCTACCCCATAATAAGATTGGTCTGTTCCTACTGCTAGTAATATTGAGCTCCCCCACCCCATCCTTGTCATACAAGCTTCAGACAAGTACAGTGCAGTCTGCATGTTATTGGACCTTATTTGTTGTGTACAACTAGAAGCAAGCAACAGTTCAAAGGATTAATCAGCATTATTTCAGCGCTACTTCACCAACCCCTTTGTTTTCTAAAGTAATTTGAAAAAATATATATCTGGTACACATTCCGGTGGTTCATTCAACTTCATTTTGAGTCTGACCAAATCTTCATCCCACATGAAATGGCTTGTCATTCGACAGTGAAGCATACCTTTACTTGGGGTTGGATGGACAGGGTTTTGCCCCATTACAACATTCAGCGATTCATATCGAGTCTCATGCTTTTTGAAGAACTGGACATTCAGTCCAGTTTCCCAGTGGACTGGAAGACAAAGCTTAGTGCTGAGACCGGTTCAAGAGAGGAACAGGCCCACGTCCTGTGCTGTGTGAAAGCCAGTGGGAGTCTGGGTGAAAAACCCTTGAGATTGGCCACTTTGGTTCCCTTTCATATCACACTAATTATGTACTTTCAAGTGTTCATATTTATTGTGTACTGTGCTTTTGATGTAGTGGAGAGGCTGGCATTCTCTACAAATTTTAAGGCATACTGTTTCAGGAATAATAAATGATCTCTTTTTCGTGTCAACATGTGCAGTTTTGTGTGAATGGTGTTTTATGTACCTGTTACCACAAACTATAAAACTATGTGTGCAGTTTTGTGAGAACAGTGTTTTATGTCCCTGTTACCACAAACTATCAATCAATCATAAAAGTACCACTGGTGCACAGTTATAATAAAACTTTAATTTCATATTAATACATAAAAACACAAACATTCAGATTGTGATATGTTCATTCTGCTGAAGTCCTTTCAAGAAATTTTACACAAGCACAAGAATCTCCCATGCTGATTCGACAATATTCCATAGAAAAACAGCCATTGCACTTTTCCCCCTTTTCTTCAAACCTCAAACATCCAGGCATAAAAAAATATAAAGTTGCCTGACAAGTTCAGCCTTGAGTTTCATTCTCTGACCTGTCAAACAAGTTCAGCCTTGAGTTTCATTCTCTGACCTGTCAAACAAGTTCAGCCTCAGGTTCCATTCTATGACCTGTCAAACAAGTTCAGCCTCAAGTTCCATTCTATGACCTGTCAAACAAGTTCAGCCTCAAGTTCCATTCTATGACCTGTCAAACAAGTTCAGCCTCAAGTTCCATTCTATGACCTGTCAAACAAGTTCAGCCTCAAGTTCCATTCTATGACCTGTCAAACAAGTTCAGCCTCAAGTTCCATTCTATGACCTGTCAAACAAGTTCAGCCTCAAGTTCCATTCTATGACCTGTCAAACAAGTTCAGCCTCAAGTTCCATTCTATGACCTGTCAAACAAGTTCAGCCTCAAGTTCCATTCTATGACCTGTCAAACAAGTTCAGCCTCAAGTTCCATTCTATGACCTGTCAAACAAGTTCAGCCTCAAGTTCCATTCTATGACCTGTCAAACAAGTTCAGCCTCAAGTTCCATTCTATGACCTGTCAAACAAGTTCAGCCTCAAGTTCCATTCTATGACCTGTCAAACAAGTTCAGCCTCAAGTTCCATTCTATGGCCTGTCAAATGCTCCCACAAGTATAAGGAATCTGGAACAAGATAAAGAGGCTAAGCCTTAGGTAATGTTCCATTCTGTGACCTATCAGAGTGGTTTCATTGGATTCAAACTTAAATGCTTAAAAGAGTTTGGAACCAAAGCAAATGTTTTGGAACCACATCAAAAACTAAACACTGGGAATGGGAGTTGGGCGAGGTGGAAAAACAACAAATGGTCACATTCATCAGGGAACTCTCTCTCTCTCTCTGAGTTTCAAGGAAAGATGCACATTTGAACACTTTGACAACACAGAAGTTGGCTTCAATCTCTTTGGTGGGCAACAGATACTGTTTCTGCAATGCTCTTCCTGATTTTAATCCCTTACAATAACACTTCACATCCCAGCAAGGCCTTCACACACCGCAGTATATTCACACCACAGTACATCTACACTGAAGTACATCCACACACTGCAGTACATTTACACACTATATTCACACACTGCAGAACATTCACACACTGCAGAAAATTCACAAACTGCAGCACATCCACACTGCAGTACATTTACCCACAGCTGTACATTCACACACACTGCAGTACATTTACACACAGTACATTCACACACTGCAGTGCATTCACACACACACACACACACACACACACATCAACATTGAGCTGTAAAAAGAATGTATACCTTTCCAAAATCAAATTAAGCTGACCCATAATTTGTCATTGAACACTGCTGAAGAAGGGAGGAAAGCAGAGAAAAGTAAAATCCAAGTACTTACTTCAAAAATGTAGAATACTCCTAATGGAAACTAGACTGTTTCAGCACACGCATGGTTACCACTGACAGAAAAGTCATAGTTCATGCGAGTGAAATAACACCATTTGTGAGAAGCGAGAGAAGTTGTAACTAATGTAAGGCAACACTTCTGGTCAACTTCTAGGATCACACATTACACATTATAACACAGGCGACGCACCTTAACATTTCACTGTTGCTGTGTTTGGGACAAGTGAAATTCCCCCAGCTGGCCCAAGAGAATTTTAAAAGAGCATGACCATCCAAAAACACATTTGAAGAAAGAAAGAAATCCTTCCAAACAGACGCAGGTCAATGACTCCTCAAGGGCAGTAAACAAACCCCCTTATGCTCTTCAAATGTGCAACAGACAAAACCGACAACATGTTTAGACCCCTTCTCCAGACGGATGCGCCAACTCTTGTACAACAAGGTGCAGCAGCTGGTTCTGCTCCGGTTCCAGCAGCGGCCACAAGTCCGCCTGCAGGGCTCTCAGCGAGTCTAAATCCTTGGACTGACATGCCATCTGAGGAAGAGATGAACCAGCAGGTTAGTTCTTGGGGTTTTGATGTAACGTCACTTGCACAGGGCTACCCCAGGACGACAAAATGAGACAAGCAAAAGCTTTAATGCTATACACTTCTGGAAGAAGTAAACATACAAATGTTTGCATGCATCGAATGAATAATAGCAATCAAGATTTCTGCAGTATATCAGCTGTGATGAGCACGACACACTTCACAAGACTGAACATTTGCTAAGATTCTGCCATGTTCAAGGTAAACATAAATTTCATACATTAACAAATTTAAACATACAAAAAATATAAAAAATTAATGTCACTTTTATATCAATCTGAAATGGGATTCCTCTGAACAAAAACACCAACATAAAAAAGACAAACAAAATTAACTGTCTGCAATGTATTGGTGTCTGACTTGCAAGTTTTCCACTGGCCAGGGGGTTTTGGGGCATATTTTCACCACAGTTTTCTTGATTCCAGTTATCTCCCTTCTTCTATCAACTTGAGAAACGGTTTCCATAGTAACAAAAGGACAAAAAGCACCGAGACTTACTACCACGGACTGAAGAAGCAAGAAGAGGTCTTCACCCAAGAATATTTCTGAAACAAGTTAATGCAGCTCTGTTTGAGCACCTTCTTCAAGAACAAAAGCTGTGAAACAAGTCTGGCGTCACTTTTCCATTTCTTTTGTAGGACCAGATCATTTCTTTTTACAAAAATCCAGAACACTGTTATCGAAGAAACTGAGCTTGCTTACACTGGCATCTAATATGTATGACCTGTGCGCACACATACACACACATATATACACTACGATGCCGTTGTTGTCTAATAAATCAAACAATCATTGATATTGCTGAAGACTTACAAAAGACACACATATGCAGACTAGGATGAACTAAACCCTGTTACTCATATTCCAGGACTTCTGACTCTGACATAGTCCACTTCCTTTCACAGCACACGGTGGTCTCAACAAGCTCAAAATGAACTGCCAAAGTCAGGCGCCTGTACCTGTAAAGCTGTCTTCTGGGGACTCCCAGGCATACTTCTCCAGTGTCTGTGCATGCTCAGGGCGAATCCTCTGGGGTGTGGGCTGCAAGAGAAGTGGTAACAGAAAACACAGCAATCAGCAACAGTGGAACCTGTGGTTGAAGGCCCATTCATCTGCACTTCCACAGGGCTCCCATTAACCATAAACACCTTATGATGTGATTTGCTGTAGAAGAAATGGAAGTATCCCTACACAAGTTTGCCGTAAACAAAGAAATGGAAGTATCCCTACACAAGTTTGCTGTAAACAAAGAAATGGAAGTATCCCTACTCAAAGTTTCTGAGGACAAAGAAATGGAAGCATCCCTACTCTCAAGTTCATTCAAAACAGATCTCAGTTCAGAATTCCAACAATCCTAGATGGTGGAAGTGATCAACAAATGCTAATGCCATTTTTCCCGTTCTTTTTGAGCCATTTAAGAAAATTCACGCACAACAAAATTCCTTTTAGGTGAAATCAAAAAAAAAGGTTAATATAAACCTTGCATACAATCAGAGCAAGTCGAAACCAGAAGTTCAGATTTTTTCTTCTTTTTTTTCTGCCACAGATAGCAGCACTTGTGGCTATGATTAAAGGAGACACAGAACAAAGCCCAATCTCCTGCATACAATCAGAGCAAGTAGAAACCAGTTGTTTGAATTGTTTTGACACAGATAGAAGCACCAGTGGCTATGATTAAAGGTGATACAGAACAAAGCCCTATCTCCTGCTTGGATCAATTCTCTCACTGCAGACACACAGAACACGACTAACAGAAGGCTGAGCCACACATTACCTGAAGAAGCATCAAGAGAAGAACTCTGGTTATTTCACACTGTGCCAGAACATCACAGTACGCTCCAACAGGTTTACCTGTCGTTGACGAACCTGAACAAAAGTGTTCCAGAGTAGCACAAGAGAGAATCAATAGAAGAATTGTATTATTCATCAATTCATCCACTTTAAAATCGTATTTCCCATTTGAAGGGGGAGAGATAGGAGCTACTGTGTTTGACATTTAACTACATATTAGTAAAAACAGGGAGGGGGGGTGGATTTTTAAACACACAAGCATACACATCTATATGTATCTATATATATCTCCAGAAATTATACAGTCACACCAGTCGATATGCATGCACACAGGTATTTATGGTGAAACACCTGAGTAAGTAAACATGGTGTTTAACTCTTTCGTTAGTGTATATCTGCTGACCATTACTACCCTTGAGTCCTGACGGCCGTTTTAGCAGGCCACACCCTTTCCCTCCTCTCAGCCCAGTGGGCCACTAAAGCGTGGTAACGGGATCTCATGCGGCTGTTTACATTTCCCCTCCCTGAACTTAAAGGGTGCTAATGGGACCAGCCGGATTTGTTTTAATTTGGCTGGTATGGCTTACCCTTCCCGTGAGAAAGTAGCCAAGGTCCAAGTTTTGTTTAATTTACTGATTCTGTCACTAGTTTTCTCTGCCACTTTTCTGCAGCAAAATGGCAGAGGAAGACGCAGACCAGTTTTCGGATGATGAAATTTATCAGGATATTGGTGATGATTTTGATTTGTTGGTTTGAATGAAGAGGAAAGGGCTGAATTAGCAGCTTTTGTGAATAACCATGATAGTGATAGTGACAGTGGTGATGAGCATGATGATGAGAATTTGCCACTGTTTTACCACAGATGCCCGCGATTTGAATGGACAGGTGGAAATTATGTTCCGCCAGCACAGAATGACAATCGCCCAAAGTATTCTAGGCGTTCAGGTCCCGTCCGTGTTCTTGATGCGTCAATCACACCGTTGGAGTGTTTCAACCTTTCTACACAGAACAAATCTTTCGAGATCTGGTAGATTTTGCAAATGAGAACGCAAGAAGAAGAAAGGAAAGTGACCCTGACAACAACAAGGGAGACTGGAAAATGTTGACGGTGGATGAGTTGAAGGTGTACTACGGCCTTGTCATCATGAAGGACATCATCAAACTGGACAGAGATGCCCACTACTGGCACCAAGGGGGTAAGCACTTCCTCCTCTACACTAGATTTGGAAATGTCATGAGTAGAGACAGATTCTTTCAAATCCGTTGGTACCTCTACTTTGTAGACCCAAGGGATCCCGTCAACACTGCCGACAAACTGCACAAAATTCGATATATTCTCAACAGTGTGCATCAGAACTTTCAGGATGAGTATGTGCCACATGAGCATGTCACGGTGGATGAGGCAATGGTGCCCTTCAAGGGTCGTCTTGGGTTTAAACAGTTCATGAAGGACAAACCCGTCAAATTTGGAATCAAACTGTGGGTGTTGGCTGATTCTGTGACAGCCTACTGTTACAACTTGGAGGTCTACACAGGTAAACATGGACAGCAGATCAACAGACTAATGGGACTTAGTGCTCGAGTTGTCATTGGACTCACAAAGCCCATTCATAACTTTGGCCATATAATTTACACGGATAACTTCTACACGTCGCCCATTCTGGCAAAATACCTGGTGAGTCGGAAGACCTACCTGCGTGGGACAATGCATCCAAACCGTCTCAGCTATCCTGCTGACATGGTAAAAACAAATGCAGAAGTCCGACGTCTCCCTCGAGGTAGTAGCGACTGGCGTCAATGTGAAGATTCCAGCATGCTGGCGACAGCATGGAAGGACAAACGTATGGTCTACTACCTGTCCATTGCCCACGCCCCTCATGAGGAAGAACCAGAGAGCGTCACCTGACGGCAGAGGGACGGCACAGAGGTCGAGCTCCCCTGTCCTCCTACTGTGGCTGCCTATGCCCAGTATATGAATGGGGCTGACAAACTGGACCAGATGACGAGGCAGAACAAGTCGAAAAAGTGCATGAAGTGGTACCGACGAGTGGAAACTAAACTCATGGAAACCAGCCTGTACAATGCTTACGTCATCGCAGGACACGCCATCGATCACAAGGCTGGAAATGTTGTTAAGCGCGATTTTCTGTCGTTCAGGCTAGACCTGGCTCACAAACTGGTTGAGGGTTACTTTGTGGAGAAGGCCCCAGTTGGCAGACCACGCACAGAAGCCAAAGACAACGACCCACATTTGGATCGAATGGACCACTGGCCGGTGAGAGGTGAGGGCAAGGATCACCTCTGTGAGGTGTGCAATGCACAACACAAGCACCACGAACGACGAAACCCAGGTGTGTCGTACCGAGACAACCCCTTCAAACAGCGAAAGACGACCACGAAATGTGAAAAGTGTAGTGTGTACCTCTGCTGCAATCAACACGACTGCTTCAAGGTAGACCACACACGTGTCACCTTTGTGTGACACGTTGACACTGAGGTGGAGGACACGAACGCTCAGAGACTGACCTGTATTATAGTGTATAGATCCCGTTTTTCTTTTCTGTGTTTCTAATGGGTGTTGGGAGCTCTACTGTTAACTTCCAGACAAATGTAACCATCATAACATTGGCAGCACGGAGCGTTTTTCCCTGTGGTTGATATTGTGACAGTAGCTGTGACACTCAGGACAATGTGACACTCACTTGTGTTGGATGCCTTGTTCCCCACATTGTCGGACATCCAGGGGAGCCCAATCTGTAAGTAGGTGCATGTTTACTTGTCCTTGCTGAATGCTGTCCACCATCTGCATGGCATTATTTTTATTGTTTACTTTTGACACAGCAAAATATGTCCTTTGTGTCACCTCTCTGTCACCACATGCACACGGGTTCGTTTATTTGACCGTACTTGATTTCTGACATCAATTCTGCACCCAATGGTATACGGCACTATACATTTCATACATTGTGGCTCATGTCAAGGCACGGTGCAAACAGGTACCCATTTCATATTTTTTCTGTCTCTGGAAACCCAGAAATGAAAGGAATTACGCTTCTAACAAGAAGGCCGGGCTCAAGGGTAAAAGATCAGCTGCCCCACTAAAGCGGCCCACAGTAATGAAAGAGTTAACATCCACAGAAACAGTAAGGCTTATTAGGGATGGGGAGAAGGGGAGATGGATTTATGGAGGTGTGGGAAAAGGGAGACTGTTACACCTATCACTACACTGTCACCACCAGAATAACTCCTGCATTAAGATGGGCAGTGATGAGAGCCATTTTAATGTTTCATTATTTGTGAGCGACAAAGTCACAAGACAGTGTCCACAGACCACACTTTGTGAAGAGAAAGGACGGCCGAAGCAGATTCGAACCATGGTCCCTCTGCTTACCAGCCTAACATCTTACCGCTAGGCCAAACTGGCTCACAACACCCGAGAAGAGACCGCCCCTCTTTAAAGACCACTTTTCTTTCACAAACCTTCCCTTCATAATGCCATGTAAAGCCCGTTCATAACTGGGCGAATGTTTGCTCGCCCGAACATACTTCGGACACTTCGACGAACTATGATTCGTTTCTAAATTGAACATTTAGTTCGCCGAATATGGTTCGGACAGTCCAAACTTTACTTCATTCTCAACTGGCTTGTAATGAGATGCAAGCTTCGGCCCAAACTTGCGGCAGACGCGCAGCAGACAGCATGATCGAAAATGTAGGCTAAAGTCAAGTCAGTACACTTTAATCATCCCTCACAGGGTAATTCAACTAACTACTATCTCATTCTGGGTCTCCGAGACAAGGCTGCACCTTCCACAAGTCAACAAATAAACAAATTCCCTCCGAAGCGAGTGAAGAACCTAGCGACACCGTCGTCCATTTTTATTTTTGTTTTTTCTCCATTCACAGGAGAGCTCTGCTCTCAGCCAATCAGAGGCAATGATCGTCCAATAGGGCGAATGTGCCCAGAACATGTTGAGCGAAGGTTTTTGGACCCCGAATATAGCTTCGACGAATACTTCCAACTAGGTTCGCGAAGAAAAGTTGGCCCAATTAAGAACCAACTAGCTTCGCCGAATACTTCCAACTAGGTTCGTGAAGAAACATTCGCCCAATTAAGAACGGGCTTAAGGACCAGCCTCTTTAAGACTGCACTGCACTGCTCCTTCTTATCTCTGCGACTGCCTTCAGTTGTACACATCCTCCTGTGCTGATACACTGTCTCCAAGATTCTTCCTACCAGATTTTCCACTGTCAGTTCCCATGCCTTTTCCAGGGCTAAGTGAATGACCTTCCCCTTCGTCCGTGAAAGAAACCCTTTCTGGACTCCTTCAGATCTACCCTCAAGGCATTTCTTTTGCCCAGAGAAGACTGACATCTTTTGACATCTTTTCCCCGCCCATGCTGCTACCTTCCTCTGCCCTTTGCCCAGCTTCATTATCTATATTTTTGTACATAGTTTATTGTGTATTCCTGCATCCAGGTGCCCCTGTGTGTGTGCATGTGGGTGGGTGGGCTTAGAATGGCCGCTCTGGACAAGATTTTGCACTTTAGAAATACTTTCTCTGTTTAATTATTATTATTATTACCACTTTAGCTTAACTGTTAGGAAGTTCTTATAGGAAGCATTCACCATAAACAAACAGAACACACTTACCTCCCCTCTCTTGTGCTAAGTAGGCCATCTCAGTGAACACAGCTAACGCCCCCTCATAATCTTCTGTTGAAATACAGATTAATTCAATGCATTCATTATCAGTCTGATGTGAATACTAGTAATAGGCAACACATAAACTGGTGTCATGCTCAAAATGAACACCTTCAAAAACAGAAATCAAGACTGCCATTGAACGATAGAATTACAAACACACATGTACCTGGGCAGGGCAGACTGCACCATGCCAACTCCATTTTTGTCAAAGATGTGCATTCAGCACAGACACCTCAAGTGCATACATATCTATAGCATATACTCACTTGTTTCTAATTTACAATGGGCTACAAGGTTCAGGGATGCCAGACAGTCCAAGGGACTCTGCAAATAAAACACTGCACTTAATAACAGAGTGGATTTTCATACCACCATAGCTTAAACCACACCTTACAAACTGAACAGCATAATGCACAGATGCAGAATAGTGAAATACTGCAGCTAAAGCATGCGCACATGCACACGCACACGCATACACACACAGGCATGTACATGCACACACACACACACACACACACACACACACACACACACACACACCGTGATACACGCATGCATGTACACATAACCACACATACATTAATTATAAACTATTACAAAACTAAACAATTTCAAATGATGGGGGTGGGTAGTTAACAAATCATCCAAATGTGGATTTACAATCAAACTATACCCCTCAAGCTGAAGTATGACAGACATTGCAAAAAGCAGTTAAAGTATGGAATATGTATGTGTCCTGTCCCACCCATTTGGCCCCAGACCGCCTGTCACCGCCGGCTCTTTTGCTGTACCACGCAACCCCTGACCACCCAGTAGCAGCCAGCTAGCAGACGCTCCATACTAGCATCTCAGCTTATGCAAATAGGAACAGGATTCTAGCGAGACTTGTAGCTTCATTTCCACTATTGTTTACTACTTCCAGCAATGTCTTTTGTTCAAAAGTTCAGTGGAGTTTGTAAGACGCTGTGAATTTTCAAAGCTGTGAGATGGACACACAACAAATGCACGAAAATAAACAAAAGCCCTACAAAGCAATGGTGTTGGAGCTTCATCCTTTGAGATTTGAACTGCAAATCTGGCTCAGTCACTTACTGTGGGCACCCTAACAAACTCACAGAGCTTCATCTTTGGAGATTTAAAATGGAAATTTAAAAAGTCAGTTACCCCATAGGCACCCAAAACCCTGACATTCAGATGCGGACATTTCTGACCTGGGATTTTTTTTATGCTTTTATTTTGGAGTGAAAAAATCAAAACCTGCTGGATATATAAACAAGAACACTGTATTTACAAACTAGGAAAAATACAAAGTGAGCTCAAACTTTCATTTGGTGTTTATTACTGGGTTTTTAATTTGTATATCAGGATCATTTGACCCAGTTACTTTCCTTCGCATGGGATTTCATAGCGAAAGGGCAGCGGCTAGTCTGGGGCTAAGTGGGTTAACTGAACTGTCTTTCTCCTAAAATACAAATCATGCAACATTCCAGAAAACAAACCCTTAAAACGTTCCCGAGTTCCAAACACAGTGCTGCCGCCAGCGCCGTCTGCTTGTTTTCAATGTGCACCTGGAAAACAAAAGAACTCATCACTGTTGCAATCTTTCAACTTGCTGCTTATAAGGTGTTGATCGGTAATCATTAGAATCACCTGCTAGTACCCAATTCTGTTGTCAAACGAAACAAATGCTACTGTTTACATCAAACAACAGACAGGACTGATGACAGAAACCACCATACCATGACTGATGATACACATGATGTCAAAGTTCTTCTGCTGTTTTTTTCTCTCCCAAAACTCCCTCCTCTTGACCCCAATTTATCTTTTACTGTATCCCTTTTTATGTTTATAGTGAAGTTGTTTTACTTTGTATCCCTTTACTGCTTGGTAAACACTGCACAAGCATACTGTGCATGGAGATCTTCATCTCAATATAAATCAGTCATCAGAAATGAGTGTGGTTATTAAATATATTCATTGACAGTGCAACGGACAGGCTCTGATCTTAGCTTAATAACTGGTTTCAGGGCCTGTTTCAGGAAAATGCTTCTCTGTCATTTTAAAAACTTTGTAATCTGGGATAATCTTTTTCCTAATTAAGCAAAATCTGAACGACACTATCCTCCCATTATAATCCCTGACTCCTTCATTTTTGTGTGATTTCCATGTACATTTAATGTACATACTGCACGCACAGAAAATGCCAACCTACTAGTACTACTAACTATGTACAGACAGAAGAGAATACACAATTCAGACAGCCTGACATCATTCGTTAAAGGCATGTCCTTCCTCACATTGCTCTGTGTCTTGTAACACTGGACCTGCATGCTGATACAATTTTGCCACAGGAGGAAACAGTCACCACTGAAACAGTCAGACTTTGCTCTCTTTCTGACAGCATGGCTACAGTAGTTGATGTGACACTGACAACGAACCTGCATTCTACACCATCAGTTTAATTTTCACTCTGATTGCAGTGAATCAAGTGATGATACTTGATAGCACAGCTGTTGATGTGACACTAGACTTGCATTCTATTTCTACACCAGGAATCTTTTCAGCACAAAACAGTCAGCATCTCACTCTGATAGCATGGCTGTAGCAGTTGATGCAAGCTGTGAGGTGTTCCTGGAAGGAGGGACAGCGGATCTCCACATCAGCATGTTCAGCATTCAAAAAGGAACGAGCAGCATCCAACAGCGCCTGGGCTTCCCCCGCAGCATTGGACAAGGTGTGCTCACACCTGCATTGGCATTTTTCACAAAATGAAACAAAACCTCTCTCTCTCTCTCTTTCTCTCCTCTATGACAAAGAATGTGTGTGTGTGTGTGTGTGTGTGTGTGTGTGTGTGTGTGTGTGTGTGTGTGTGTGTGTGTGTGTGTGTGTGTGTGTGTAGAACAGATGCACCCAAAACCAGAAATCGTGAACCTGCAAACAATCTGAAAGTACCCAATGTAAAACTGTCCAGCAATGCTTTTTTCTTCTCAAAGATCAAATTCCTGTATCTGTAAATACTAAAACAGACAAATAAAATTAGCATGCCTTATGTCTTATAATCATTATCTATCATCATGTATAATATATCCATCTGCCGTACACGGTACAGACCTTGCTTGAGCCAGGTAGCAGAAGCCAGCATACTGAGGACACTCTTGCACTTTAAGCGTCTTTGCCAGGCTAGCTGTGAATACAAAAGATTATATAAATACGACTTAGTGCCAAAGGGTGCGCAAATGGGGGGTCGGATTTTTGACTGTCAATAAAATCCATTTCAAACACTTTGTCTTGTTGTTGCTTTGTGTGTGCGTTCATAATTGGTCAGTGACTGAGGTAATGTTTTGATTTGTCATGCCTTCATTCACATACATGACAAATCAAAACATTACCTCAGTCACCGATTTGCACAAAGGAGATATCACTTAACACAGTGCATATAAAATCAATTATCACTAAGTTTTGTTTTGGGAGTTACAGGCTCCGAAATATCCCTCAGTCGAACGTTATGTGTGTTGAAATGTTTCATGTAATCATGACCAGCATCCGCAGACAATCTACTGAAGAACTGACTTTCTCTTTCATCAAAACTTTACTCCAGTCACTGTGGTACGTCACTGCATCAGGCACCAGTGTTTTATTTTGCTGCCAAATGTCTGGGTAGTTTTTTTAATATATTTGCCATTCTTCGTAAAATTGTTGCAATAAATAACATTCAACAAAGTATTAGATTAAACAAGCAAAAGGAAAAAGTTTTCATGCTTTTGCACTACATCCGGTTAGCCATGTTACATATCCTGGTCATTTGCTTTTAGCACATGGCTGCATAGAAGAGATGTTCTGATATGCGAGAGGTGGGTGGTAATTTTTCTGAAGACCATAAAACTTTTACTAAAAGGCTTAACGTTCAATTTAATTTAAATGTTCATCGAGATTTAGTCAAATCTTCTGATTATACGATGGTATTTATATTGGTATATTATAATAATATTTATATATAGGCCAAATCTTTTAAAAGTATCAGAATGTTACTTTTGTTAGCACACAGAGTGAGTTTTTGTTGCTGTCGATCTATAGTTTGTTCAGATGCTTTCATAAATTTTTTTGCACCAAGTTTCTTACAACATGGGTGCATGTTAAAATCATAATGTGTGACAGCAGATTGGTTATAAACAGTATATTCTGATCGTACTCTTTATATTTTTTGCTTACACTTAATGCAGTTCGTTTTGTTTACAAACTACATCTTCAAACAAATCATCATATATCATAAACAATTCAAACTTACACAGGTTAAAGTTGTCAAGTTAGGTGTTGAACATTACAATTATGAACATTATGATTACAACACAAGCTGTGGAAATAATAACATTCAACATAGTTATAGTGACCATGCCTGTCTGCTTTCCAGAGTTCTAAAAATGTAAGGTGTCGATCTTAATAGCGTTATTCTTTGGCTGTGATTTTTTTTTTTTTTTAAGTCTTATCATTATGAATTCTTTCACTTTTAAGTTAACGGTTCAACTATTTTTGAACAAACTTACCAAACTGTTCACTGCCTTCAGCAACATTTGGTTTCTTTAGAAATCGCCTGCAACACAGGAAAAGGAGCAAGGGCAACATCTACAGTGTGTGGTGCACACAACAGTCTCACTCTCAGTCTTACTCTTAGTCTTACTCTCAGTCATGACCAAACATCAACAATCAAAAACAAATCTATCAATATGAACTATGGTGCTATTTTGCTGCAATTCCTGACCACACTTGTGAGCACATTTATCACTGTATAAGTCTATAACAATATTTAAATTTGTCAACGCACATGGAAATAAGCACAATCCCCAGAATCATGATGTTGTTCTTTAGCTTAAAGGATTAATTAAACTGTGTATCATCCATATGAAGTAAATACATAATTATGATTTATATGTTATACATATGAGCCTGTGACAAAAGGTCGTGATCTAAAGTGGGACACACTGCCTCAAAATCAAACTCCCAGTAAGCTATTTTCAGTCTTACCATTAGAAAGTGGTATGTTTCAAGTAACTATTTCAATCATCAAAAAATGGTTTTGATCCAAGTGTGTGCTGTATGGCATCAAAACGGGGGTCAGGTCAGGTGTGGACGTTTGTAACAATGGACACAGTGAATGTCATAATAATACAGAGAAAAACCATTTGTATGCAATTTTAATGCTTCTGGTGCATTTAAGTAGCTGCTACTTTGCTAGTAATAAAATCAGAGCAGGCAGGACAAACAAATTCTGCTTTAAATGTAAAGTATTATGTAATCACTGTGTCCAAATTTTGCGCTCAAGAATCTAGTTCTACAAATAATCATTTCAAACACATAACAACTTCAGTAAAGTTTTCAAACAAGGAACACTTTATTTCATAGTATACACTGTAATGATAAATGCAAAAAAAATGCAAGGCAGGAGGCATATTCACACATTCCAGCTTGTTTAAGTGGACGAACGTAACACTATGGCAGTGGAAACAGTCTATGAAAACCAAGATACTATTTCACCCAGACTGAACAAACAGCACACAACTGTAGTGAATCTAGGCACAGTAACAGTATGATATGACAGGTTAAACTTAAAGGAGCGACTTTCTGAACATGCAGATCACATTAAAACTTTAGGACAATTTATAAGACCCCCCCCCCCCCCCCCCCCAAAAAAAAGAGAAAAAAAAGAAGAAAAAAAAAGACATCCTCTCAAACTAAACCTGTTAATCACTGTCAGTGAAAAACTGCTGCCTCACTTTGCACTCAGTGTCAGGGAAACTTTTTTTCTGTTTGCAATCAAGAAATCCCAATAAGATAAGTCCGGTGGTGAGAGCCTGAAGAACATGCTTCCTTTTTGTGTGTGAAGAACTGGATCCATACATGATTTTCTGCTTGGCACACTTCCAGAACCTGCCACAGTTATCAAAAGTAACATAATTTAATACAGACTTGAATACCAGGGACAGACAGACGTCATCTAATGTATGCTTACTAAAACTAAAAGAAAAACAACACATTAAAAATGTGATCAGGTCACAAAGTATGGCATCTTTAAGTCAGATACCTGTATTAATTTTTTCAGTATGTAAAAAAGGAAAACAGAAAAATGATACATGTACTTTGGACTGTAACAATCCTAAAGTGCCCTTACATACCAAAGGTCTTTATTTATACAAGAGCAGTGACAATTTTTATAATAAATTGTAAGACAATCTTCACCCCCCCCCCCCCCCCCCCCCCCCAAAGTCGGCCTTCATGCACAGTTAATCAATAAAAATAAAAATAAATTTACAGTGGCAAGTCAACTATTACATGTAACGCGGAAAGGAAACAAAATTAAGACTGCAAAACAAAGGGAAGGGGGACGGGGGGTAGCACTGTGCCCATGTCACGTTCACCTGCTACAAAGTTTACAGAGTACTTGTTTAATATGCACAAGCCTCCAGTCAGACGTAAAAGTCTGTAAACAACCACTTGAAGGGTAAGTAAGCTGTGAGCCATTTCAACTTTTAAATCGACCGCTTACCTAAATCAGCAATAATTACAGACATAGACGGACTGCAGACTAACGTAAGAAAAGACATCTGGACACACGTAACACAGACACAGTCACAAACTGTGTCCAAAATCTGAAATTGCCCCCTTCCCGCCATAATACGATGAAGTAAACAAAGCACACTACCAGTGCCATTTATATCACTTACTAGGGGCTAAGAAAGCATTTGTTTGGGAAAATATATGATGAGGACAGAAATTCGACACTTATGTGGGTCGTTCGTAACATTTAGGACATACGTAACAAAACAAAATAACCGGACACAGTCAGAATACTCACCGCCACCCCTTCGACGAAACCATTGTCAGCGACAAGTGGCCATGTGATGTCAACAGGAAGGCCAGTGGTAGTTTTAGAAGCGGTCAGCAGTAATTAAATGTTTGCGATGCCGATAAAATTTGCAAAAGGTCGTTCGTAACAAATGGACAAAGTTTCAGATTTTTTACGTCTGGGTAAAAAAAATGAAACACGGAAATGCCCCCAGTAAAAACATCGACTGCTTTCGGTGCGCGATTGATATGCAAATAAGAGAAGCGAAGGTCCGCAGTGAATGCAATGGCGGACGGTAGCAGACGATCTTTAAACTTACGGGAAATTTGGACACAGTCCGTTACGAACGGCCAGTGTATTTTCAGTTTCGTTTTTTTGGTTATGAAACGTCACGCATGGCTTACAATTCGACTGGATACTAAATTTAGATTATTCAGTAGTCAAATGGTGTACAAGTTGTGAAGAATAGTTCAGCTGGTTAGTTGCGGTTTTGAGCTGAAGTCAAACAACCCACGTTGTCCCACTTTCCGGAAGCCGCTTTTCGTCGATTTTCGTCAAGTATTTTTGTTTTTAATCCTCTTCTTGGGGACCAAAGCTGCCAATTTTTACTTTAACTACTCATCAATGCATACTGAATAAAAGCAACCACAGTTTCATGTAACTCTAGTAAGACGAAAATAAATAGGAGCATACAAACATACCCGGGTTAAGCGGGAGCACCTTTTGTCACAGGCTCATACATAGATAGGGAGTTACTGAGGCTTGGAGTTTGACAGTTTGAGATAATGAGAAGCTTAGTGTTGAAAACTGCATCTGTCTGGATGCCTCCTTACCGCTTGCCTTACTGACTTAGCTGCAGTTAGCATAATTCTGTGCTCTCCCCATAGCAACCTCTGCCTCGACGCATTATATCTGCCCTCCCCTCCCCCCGCCCACCACCACCACAGGAACACACACAAAACCCAAGCTCCCCCATTCCTCCCCATCCCCAGTGCCTTGACTCGCTACTACTGCCCCTTTCGAGGCTTTATGTTTTCCATCAAATGGAAAGAGGGAACTGTTCGAAGAAGAACAGTTTGTGCGCGCGGAACTAACAGTAACAGTTCTAACACTAACACCGCTGAGCGATTGCTTGCAGTTCAGTTCAATGTCGCTTTACGTCCACAGAGACCGTGCGGACTATTTGGGACGGGGAGCCCAGGACGGCCACCTCGACATCTGAGTTTAATGGTATTGGTAGTGAAAAGTCACTTACTTCTTCAGTTTGTTGGTTACCGCCCTATATCTGCTCAAAATATCACTGTCTTTCTCCATGGTTTATTCCGGAAGTAGCTGACGACAAAGACCGGTTTGGGGAATTGTATGATTTAAGAATACTGCCAAGCAAGGTTTGCAGCCACGGTGGCTCAAAGTATAGTTCGTTTACAGACGCCAAAATGAGACGAAGAAGAAAATGAAGGGGCGGGGGCGGGGGGGGAGAGAAAAAATGGGGGAGGGAGCAGTTTGTGGAGCTGACACGAACAAGGGGGCGATTATGTTAGAAATTAAGCAGTTAGAGGTGACTTCAGGTGGGGGGGTTTAACTTGAAGTAACTAGTGAACTATTCTCTGCTTACGGTCCGACTGACTCAGTCAACAGATATGAGTTTCAGCCGGGATAAGCCTCTTTTTCAAAGCGACAACGCGACATTTTGTGCCATACCATAACCGTATAATTACAGTATTATTTGTATTTGTCATCGTTTAATTGACACACCGAATAAGTATGACCGGCATTTTCGTTTATCATCGTTTCATCTGTAGCCGGATATATAACTTATTTTTAACCGTTTAATTGTAAACGGCTAAATATGACATTTTCATTTATCATCATTTAACTGTCATTAAAATTAGTGTTCTCAGTTCCTGTGCTGCGGATTACTGTGGTCTTGCACCGTGATGCAAGGTCAGTCTTGCACACTGTGAGACGCCGGTAAGCCAAATTATTGACCAGTCTGTTGTACAATCGACACTCAATGGAGGTTATTAGCACTCGAAATATGTAACACAAATTCAACAACAAAGACCTGAGTCGCCTACGGTAACTCTCACCTGGCATGCACGTAAAGACATGGTACATAAATTCCACCCGCGGTACATCCTCAAACCTGTTGTACGTTTCAGGCCATACCGTCGTAGCTTTTAGTGCTCTCATCTCTAGGAACTACCCCAAAATTATACCTCTGAGTGTCCTCTGCACATTGCGATATTTTGCAAAGCACGGCAACTTCAGTCCAGGTCATCCCGGCGGATAAACACTAGCTAGCTAGGGCTAGTAGTAGTCCCAGGCCTGGACCTACCCTGTCCCGTGTGGCACTGAGTACTGTCAAGCAAGGCAGTGCGACCACCATCCATGAAGACAGTGCAGTCTATACGGTCTCAACCTCCAGCTTGACAATGGAAGTTGAAGCAGTCACCCATGCCTTCCGCTGGATTGCTTCAAGAGGTGACAGTCAGACCATACATGCCATCATCCTCACACTTTCAATGAGCTTGCTACAAAAAGTGAAAAACAGAATGGGAGGCTCAGAGTGGAATGCGTCGGATGGTCGACATCCACCTTCAAAACCTCCCGTGGGTGTACTGCCCTGGACATGTCGGAGTGAAGGGAAACGACCGAGCAGATAGACTGGCTGGCAAAGCAACCCTCACAAATAGCTTGCTTCTCCGCGGAAGATCTGAAGTGTTGAGAAGATTGAGACTGACACTACCTGCGGGCACAAAGCCAGGGACGTCACACCATCGATCGCCTGGAGTAGAGAGGCGTTGAAAGAGGAAGCGCTAGGCGATCTTCCTTGAAAGGACGAGAGAGGGCCGTCGTCATTCACTGAGACGAACATTGGAACCGTTTCAAAGGCAACGTTGGGGCAAATTCTGAGTGACAGGGTGGAGAGCACAAGGGCTTTTCCGAGCGGCATATATACCGTCTTGAAGTGAACTGAACTGAGCCACTGATCTAAAACTACACTGAGCCTTATTGGGCCACTTCGCTTCTAACAAAAGCCCATTCTGATGATTTGCCATAAAGGCTAAGGACATACATGTGTGTCTGGATCCATGATTAAGACACTGTACCCACTGTTTCTTGTCTCTCAGCCCTTCTCGAATCAACAAACGTGGTCTGGATCCCATTAATTCCCACAGCTTTGTCTGCATTTCGTCTGTCAGTGTCTGGTGCCGCATCATTTGTCGAGCCAACATAGTAATGTCAGTGTAATGAACCACTGAAAACTCTGTGCATATCCATTAACCCGTGTTCGCGGAATAAATGTAGACCTACGCATAGGTCTGAAATAAATCTGCTGTCCGGGATTTTGTTCCAATGATCAATTGATTTTAATTTCAGTTTCCAGTCCGAGTTTCACGAGTGACGACTGATTGGCTGTGATGTGTGTGTGTGTGTGTGTGTGTGTGTGTGTGTGTGTGTGTGGTGTGTGTGTGTTGTGTGTGTGTGTGTGTGTGTGTTTGTGTGTGTGTGTGTGTATGTGTGTGTGTGTGTGTGTGTGTGTGTGTGTGTGTGTGTGTGTGTAGTGTGTGCGTTTGTGTATATGTGTGTGCCAGTGTGTGTTTGAGTGTGTGTGTGTGTGTGTGTGTGTGTGTGTGTGTGTGTGTGTGTGTGTGTGTGTGTGTGTGTGTGTGTGTGTTGTGTCTGTGTCTGTGTGTCTGTGTCTGTGTATCTGTCTGTCTGTCTGAGCTGTGGGTCTGTGTATTCTGAGAATGTGCACTGTTTATGTGACTGAACTACGCTTGTTGCATCTAGTTTACACCCATCTCTCTCTCTCTCTCTCTCTCTCTCTCTCTCTCTCTCTCTCTCTCTCTCTCTCTCTCTCTCTCTCTCTCTCTCTCTCTCTCTCACACACACACACACACACACACACACACACACACACACACACACACACACACACACACACACACACACACACACACACACACACACACACACACAACCACAAATGAAATACTTCACAAAAGAATGCTCGGACAGACTCTTTATTTCACTGGTATAAGGTTGAAATACAACCACAAATGAAATACTTTCACAAAAGAATGCTCGGACAGACTCTTTATTTCACTGGTATAAGGTTGAAATCATTAAAAATTACTTATGTCACAAACAAACTCTTAGGGCACAGTAAAAACAGACAATGGTCCGTTTACAAAACAGACATGTTTGTTTCCATTGTGTCGTCCAATGAGAGGGGCTGTTCCTCGTCACTGCGGAACTGCTAATGAAAGTCTGCACAGGGGCACCCACGTTTGGGTAAAATCACACGAATGGTAGAACCAATGCAGTTAAAATTGATAAGTGCGTAATAAATACTCTAGCAAAACGACTAAATCAAACTCAAACTACAGCAGCAGCTAAACCATTATACTGGATCCCGTCAAGTCGTTAAACCAGCGTCCAAAATGGAGATTTCCACACACGTAAAATTTTCACTCCGTTGCATCTCCTCTTTTCCCGATACTGAATTGCACTAAACAGTCTTGTAGAAAGCACAAGAGTATATTTAATATCACATACATTGCATCTCATAAAACGGTTCCCAGAAATGGTCTGCCCCACGGTGAACTCACGAAAAAAATCCAGAAATGAAACGCACAATAGGAAGGAAGGTCGAGACAAAAAATGTCACCAATAGCTAATAGATTCAATGCCATGTCATAGTACGTCATTACAGGATATAAATAATTATACATTTTCCTTGTACAATTCTTCACCATTCCTCAATTCGGTCCATTCATCCACACGCAAAAAAAAATTCAAATCAAAAATCAACAAAAGTCAAGTCATTGTGTACAAGTGTTTGTCTTCGAGTACTGTCCCGTTGATG
>CAUZXP010000379.1:42696-57696 GCA_963584105.1 Alviniconcha strummeri | reverse complement strand
TGGCAAAGACCGAAATAAGATGTACAGGGCATCGTGGTCGGAGGGAGGGGGTATGGGGAGTGGGGTGAGTGTCAAAACGCAAAATAAAAAAGGTATTACAAAGGTCGTCACATGATTACCCAGTGGAGGGATGCACCAAAATACAAAATACACCAAAAGTGGATCACACAACACAAAGGAAATTGTTACCACAAAATGGCGGTTGAACATTATGAATGTCAAAGGGTAAATGAATCACTTGGAAGACACTGTCGAAAGTCAGATTATTTTAACGTATATATCAATCAATACCCCAGAATCAAAACAACAATGGGATCAGCATCACAACACCCATTGGATGTGAACGGGGAGGCACGGGATGGAGGTACTGGTTCTTTCAAACACAGACTGGCGGAGATTTGATTTGGTTCAAGCAACGAGCTTGCTGGATCACTCTCTGGGAAAACAAGCCAATGAATGAACTCACTGAGCGTTTGAGCTTTCTTTCTGTGCTCACTGCTTATTTTTTCTGCTTGAAAACAAAAGAAGAGCGACGTTGTTCAACAAACCATCACACAAGTACCGACAAACACACACACACACACACACACACACACACACACACACACACACACACACACACACACACACACACACACATTTCTGTCTACAAGTCAGTGCAACCACTAGAATCAGCCAAGAAAGACCGTGCGTTGTGCTCATTGAACGGTGCTATATTTAACAACCATCCATGCTGTTCGGTCTTCTTGATTTGACAACTTACCGTCGAAACTTTTCATCCTGATTACTGACAGTCAAAACCGTTCACATCATTTTCCTGTGACTATCCACCGCCGAGAATGTTTAATCTTCTCGAGTTAATGTCAGAAACGTTTGGTTGTGATTTTAAAACACAAGCACTGTCTTTCTTGTCTGGGATTTTTTTTTTTTTTTTTTCTCCCATTCATTGTTTACTTCAAAGTACACACACAAGTCACTAGCTAAGAAAATCCAAAGCTAAGAAGGCGGTGAAGCACGCACTGCCCAACCTTCTATGTGGCAAAACGCAACGCACTGTTATCTGCAACTACGCAGAGTAAGCGCAAGATTCCAAACTTCAACCACAAGGCAACAGTCATGTTCATGGCAACAGTGATGTGGACGATTTGCACGAAACCAATCTCCATGCAAAAAAAGAGAAAGAATGAAAAGGAAAAAGAAAGCTAATAATATATTCATTTCGGTAGCCTACGCAGAATCTAGCCCTAGATGGATCCGACCAAGCCGGAAAAGAAGAACACAACAAGTGTACACGAAAACAAACAGCTGCGGCCAACAAACGCAAGCGTCGATTAAAACATTTGAAATTAACTTTCGAACTGGAAGCAAAACACATTATTTGCACAAAACATCCAAAAAGAATACTAAAAAAACTGTTGTTAATCAGCCATGGGCTTTTGTCAGACAGAAGCTTTCACGATGATTTCGAAACTTTTGATCCAATGAATTAGTACAACGTGACAATATCGACACCAAAAAAAAAAGCATATCAGTTGCTTCCCTTGGTGATGCATTTTCAGTGCCATGTTGGCGCAGGCGCACTTACGCATTTACTCAGCAGAGGGGGCACGTTCCCGGGTTCTGGCCGCTGAGAATGTGGGCTATAAGGGTAAAATCAGTATGTATCAGTATTTGATATTGATATCTTGTCCCTTCTTTTTTTTTTTTTTTTTTTTTTGTGTGTGTGTGTGTGTGTTTGTTTAACGTAAAAAAAAATAGCTATCATCAGAGACATCAGGAACAGGAAACTGGTCGTATATCAAGAGAGACTACGAAAATGAGTAACTATGAGACAGCGAGTTTCAATCCGGAAGATCAAATCAGTCAACATTCATGCTTGTTGCTGGTATTCATTATCGTCCATGCTAACCTAGTCAGGTCCAATAAAGGGTGCTGACGACCAGACACACTAAAAAAAATCAGTAGTGCATCTTACAAGAGCAGCACCGTCAGGCCAGGCGTGCGCAATGCTAGAGAGAACTACGATAGAGTGTAGGCTACAATACGAGACGTTCTTGTGCATTCTTCCTGTCACCACCATACTCATGCTTTGTTGACGAAGACTCCTGCACAGCGCAGTCGTCCCTATACTGAGTCACAACACGCAGGCGACAGCTCACAGGTACTGGAGTGCTTATGATAATACAGGCTAGTCTACGGAGACGTGGTAAGGAAGGACTAGAGATCTACCATTCGGTCAGCCGTGGCTAGGGGTAGGGTTACCTCACTTAAGACGTAACAGAGGGGGCACGGACTGTGCGGTCCGTGCTGCGTGCTCTGCTAGCACCGATTCCAGACTGCAACCAGCGCAACACGCCCTTTCAATCCAAGCTCTATGTGGCTCAAGACTTCCACAAACAACTGACTCAAGTTAGGGCCCAGCAAGACTATAATGCACTGGTCATTTACACACTAACTATTGCCTGACGAAGCATCAACGCGGAAACAGAATATCTGCCTGCTATCAGAAACATTTGGCAGTAAGCTGGTGGGAAAAGTAAGCGTCCCGTAGATAAGATTTCCAGAGAAGAAGAAGAAAATACGCTTCCATTGTAATGGAGTTTCAGTTTCCACAATAGCTAGCTTCATCAACTGCATTACTGTAACTGATTATACATCTGCAGCGGATAAAGCTTCAAGCGGCTTCTATAACACGCTGTTGAGGAAGGTCAGTCATTCAGTCAAACACTTATTACAACAAATGCAATCTCACAATCTGTTATACCCAACTGCTTCAGTGAGTATTGCCTCTCACATGAGCTATTGCTATGTGTTATCGAGAGTCTTCACGGAGCTTTTTCTTTTGTACCCAAACTACTCACAAAGGAAACCCGTTGGTGTGTTTCCTTTCCTTTTTTTTTTTTTTTTTTTTTTTTTTTTTTTTTTTTTTGCAACTCACACCCGTTTTCCATCTGAACTGATGTCATTTCCCAGCCTTTCGAAAAGATCCCTTCAGTCCTATAATACCATAAGTCGTCTTCTCACCTCAATCTTCAGCCTGAACAAATGAGCTGCCTACTCTCAGAGAGGCTGCCCAAAACAGCACAAGATGGTATCCCACATGCTTTAACCAACGTCGTAACAGCTCAGCCTTCAAGCTAACCCTGCACACCACACCACCCAGATTCTAGAAAGACTGGCCCCTAAACCAGCCGCAAGATCGTAACCTGCCTCTATATCCCACAGGATTTCCTTAACCAACATTGTAACAGCTCAGCCTTCCACCTAACCCAGTACCACTACCAAACGATCCTACAGAAACTGCCCCAGAACCAGCGCAAGATGGTGTACACTGCCACCAACACGCCTCCACATCCCATAGAACTGCCCCCAGAATCCCCACTGTGGCCTACACAAATAAACCCCTGCTCGTTCCGAGTCCCTTTAACCCGCCCAAGAGATCGTCCAGAATTAAGGCGTTCAACTCACCGCAGGGCTGGCGGAGGTGCGGGACACGGAGACGGAGGATCGGTTCTTGGCACGCAGTTTCTGCAGGGTGTTCTCGGCGGTGTCAGCACGCTCCTCGGCGTCCTCCAGCTCGTTCTGCACCTTGCGGTACTTGGCCAGGTTCACGGCGGCGATCTCCTCCTGCAGGCAACAAAAGAGTTTAAATCAGGCGTTGTAGTTCCCTGCCCCCTGCTCAGCACTATCCCAGATACGTGATATTGTATTTGATCATGCCGTGGGGCTCTTTAGGAGCATATTTTAAACCAAAAATCTTCAACCAACCCACATAGAAAACCCATTCAAACGGCATTACTGGTATCTGATGCGAATACAGTAGTATGATATCAACCACGAAAGCGCGATCTGAGAAGGAAACAATACAGCTACAGTTTCTATTATTTTAAAATTGGGTATGGTGATCCCAATGCTCTAAGGCACAAAAACGTGTGTGTGTGTGTCTGTGTGTGTGTGTGTCTGTGTGTCTGTGTCTGTGTGTCTGTGTCTGTGTGTTGTATGTTTCAGCATTGCGACATATTCCCAACTCTTCGGTCGGTCACAATACGAAGAAGGAAAACTCGGAAACGCGAACTCACAGCCTCCTCGATTTGCCTCTTGTAGGTCTTGATCTTGGCCTGCAGCTTGTCAACCAGGTCCTGGAGACGCTCCATGTTCTTGCGGTCCTCTTCCACCTGGAAGGCCAGCTCCTTCAGACGCCTGTCGGCCTTGCGCAGGTTCTTCTGGGTCTCAGCATGGCGACGCTGTTCGCTGTCCAGTTCCATCTCCAGCTCGCGAACCTGAAAACCGGACATGCATAGGTAAATTTTCAAAGAAAGTACTACAGCGTGGAATTTCTACGGCGTTTTTTTTTTTTTTTTTTTTTTTTCTCTTTCCCCCAGCGGATGCTGTCATCGTGGTTAGAATGTGAAACGAGAGATTAGAAATATTCACTGTCTCATCGAGTCTCTAAAGGTAAGGTGCTGCCAGAATATGAAAGGAGGCATCAAAACAAAGACTCTCTCTCTCTCTCTCTCTCTCTCTCTCTCTCTCTCTCTCTCTCTCTCTCTCTCTCTCTCTCTCCTATTTTATGTAAGCGGAGGGGTGGGGGTGGGGGTGGGGGCGTGGGGGGGGCACTGCTAGAATACGACAAGAAACAACACAACAAAGGGTACTCACTCTCTGTTCGAGTTTCTGGATGATCTTCTTGCCTCCCTTGAGAGCCTGAGCCTCGGCTTCGTCCAGTCTGACCTGCATGTCCTTGATCTGGCCTTCCAGAGCCTTGCGGAGTTTCTCCACCTAAACACACGACACAAAGTTTAAATGTCAGGTTTCCAAACACAAAAGAGACAGACGGTCATTATTATGTGGAAAACAAACACAAAATGAAGAAGTTTGATCACTGAATTAGCGACTAGCCCTGACAATTAATTTTCTGGTATCTAAAACGTCATGCTAATTCCACATGTTATCAATCTGTGGAACATCCCAAAAGCACACCCAACAGCCTCCAACGCCGGCCGAAGATACACCTGTGTCTCAGAGCCTAATTCATCTTCCGTTGTTGACTGTGCAAATAAATATCATTCATTTACTTACTTACGGCTTGACCTACGGTTCAGCCTGGTTCGAGTCTCACGAAGTTAAAGAACGAGCAATGCAAGTAGACGCTGAAATAAATAACATCTATTAAAAAAAATCGTCGTGGTAATTAACCCATCGTTATGAGTGATGACGACCGAAAGCCTCCACACCTCATTCGTCCTACGCAATTAACGGAACGTTAAAACCCAAAAACAAACTAACCACACCTCTATACAGCTGACAGAACGTTAAAATCCAAGAACAAACAAACCACACTTCGTTTGTGTGAGCCACCCCCATCAACACCATCCGCGAACCCCTCCAGAAACATCGAGGGAGAAGAGACGAGCACACTGCGCTCACCTGGAGAGAGTGTTCCTGTTCCTGGCGAAGCTCATCAGCAAGACGAGCAGCATCAGCCATGGCCTTCTTGGCGCGGTCCTCAGCGGCACGCAGCTCGCCGTTCATCTCATCCAGATCGGTCTGCATGGCGTTGATGTCGGCCTCCAGCTTGCGCTTCTGGCTCGAGAAGGAGCTGACCTGGGCGGACAGCTCGTTGACGCGGTCGTTGGCGTCGGCCAGCTCGTTCTCGGCTGCCTTGCGAGCACGCTCAGCCTGAAGGAACGAGAGGCAAAAGCTGGTGTTAGAGAAAAATCTCGGAAAATAACTTCGTCTCTCTGTGGCACTGCGGGCACGTCTGCTTGAAGGGGAAAGAGGTACTTCGTGTGTGTGTGTATATATATATACCAGTGGGACGAAATTAAGCTAAATCTCCATAGCTGATATATAAAAGGAGTCTTTTAGCTTTGAGGTTTTTTTAAGTTTAAGGTACTGTATATTTAAATCACTTTTTTATTTATTCTTATGTATTCTTTATCACACCATTGTCTACCCATTGTTGGCCGTACGAATAAAAGCGGTTGTTATGTAACCTTTTCCTGCATTCATCAACAAAGGCTTAATGTTCAGCATTCCTCTCTGGTGTCCAGGTTTATTCGCTTGGGCTGGTGGGCGTTCTCCAGCGCTTAGATACCATCCTGATCTGAACTTAATCCAGCTGAACTCGTTCGTGTGCGTATATAAACCTTTGCAGAGTTCAGGGCAATATGGACTTTCCTGGGCGCTTAGATATCACCCTGATCTGAACTGAGCCGATGATTTTGTATGTGTGCGTACTTTCTGAGAGCTATAATGATTCTACTTACTCCCTCCAGAGCGTTCCTGAGTTCCTCCACCTCTCCACTGAGCACAGTGCATCGGCGCTCGGCCATGTTGTAGGACTCACGGGCCTCATCCCGGGCACGTTGCTCTTCCTCCAGCGATGACTGCATGTCCTGTACAACGCACACAGATCAAGGTCGTTACTACTGGAAACTGACTGACATTGCTGCGTGGGGTCAACACTGGGAGCACTGATGCTGGTCTGAGGGCAGCTGGGCGGTTGAGAGTGAGAGGTTGCAAAGCTCTACACCAGGCTGTATCAGCTTGAGGACAGCAGTCCCATTAGTGTCAAACAGAGGAAAAGTGCGGATGGGAAACGCTTCAAATGTCATTTAGATTTGTGCATTCTTGTGCAGCTGTCACCGTAAACGTTGGACGAAATACAAACGGATCTTGACAAATATTATGACTACCAAACCTAGGCCATCAATCTATTATGTAGTCATTCATATCAACAACAAAATCGGCACAGAGCTGAATATGCCACACCCACCTCATGAACAATCAATCAGTAAAATCAGTTAATCAATTAGACCAATGTAATCAGTTAGTAAAGAGCTTGATTAAAATAAGAATTACACATTAACACACCGGGTGATCGTATAGGGCGGGAAATAGGCGCTAACAGATCATGAGATCTCAGAACAAGCAAACGAACCCAGTACTGCATGTACTAGCCTTTCCACTACACTACACTAAGCTACTTACGCGGCACTGTTGCTGCAGCTTCTTGACAGTCTTCTCCAGCTCGGCCTTGCCGCGGTTGGCTTGGTCCAGGGCGATCTCCAACTCGTTGATGTCGGACTCCAGCTTCTTCTTCACGCGCATGGCCTCGGCCTTGCCCTTGGCTTCCGCCTCCAGAGAGGCCTGCATGGAGTCGAGGGCACGCTGGTGGTTGCGGCTGTATGCAGAGCAGAGAGAGAAAAAAAGGGATCAGGACCGAGGAACGAGCCACAGAAGTAAAGACAGAGAGAGGGGCACAGAGAGAGGAGGGGGGGGGGGGGGGGGGGGCAGGTGGAGGTGGGGGAAGGAAAAGGAGAGTGTTAATGTTCGAGGATAGTAGTATTAGGTCCATTTGGACAAAACTAACAGTCTTGCTATACTCAAGACACATATATAAGCGCAAATAGAATAATGAAGCTGCCTTCAAATGCATATCTGCAGGGGAGAGACAGACAGACGGAGACACAGACACAGAGAAAGAAATTTGACCTGAGAAATCAGCGTAGAATGTGACAGTTTTAACGGACGTATTTGTCTAACTTACAATACAGTGTTTCTTATTTTTTTCACACTAAAGCGAGTTTTCTCTGTTAATTAATTAATTTGTTTTATTTTTTATCTACAACTCCCTCCGAGTGAGTGAGATCAAACACACTGAGGTAGCAAGGAGTTGATGAGGGAAAATACCTGAAATCATCTTATCTTACCGCGTGTTCTCAAACTCTTCTTCCTTATCCTGGATGCGGCGGTCGATCTCGGAGCGGACCTGAGAGATCTCCAGTTGGGCACGCATCACCTTTGCCTCCTCCTGTTCCAGGGCGGCCTCGGCCTCCTCCAGGGCGGCCTGAAGCTCTTCCTTCTCCATCTCCAGACGCTTGCGGGCCTTCTCGGACTCGTGCACGCTGCGGCCTCCGTCGCTGAGCTGGTCGGTGAGATCGTGGATTTCATCTGGAAGGTGCAAAGTAGAGGTTGGGAACTGATACATTTAAACTGCATGGTGATGGGATGGTGAGTTCGTCGGTTTCATTTGGAAGGTACAAAGTGGGAACTGCATTCAAAGTGTGACAGAGCATGGATGAGTAAGGCACCATTTCACGCGCTGAAGTAGTAGGCTACTTAGGCAAACCGTCAAAGGAACTGGATTTCATATTCGTCTCATAATTATAGCAGACGTTCATCCTCTTTTTCAGTCACCACTCTTCGCGTTTTTTTTTGTTTTTTTTTTCGATATGGACAGTCACCCTGACCGTTGTGGACAGCGTAAAAAACACACCAAAAACAACAACACCCAAGCTACTACTACTACCCTGACCGTGAGCGAGAGCTGTACAGCAAAAACAACTTAGCCTGCAACACCTAACCAGCAGCAACCCAGCCTGAGGAGACTCTGTTCTATCATAGCAGTCAGAGCAGCAGTGGCCAAAACAACAGAATAAGCCTCACCAGCCAGGTTCTTGTTCTCACGGCGCAGAGCCTCCACGGTGTCGTGGGCCTCCTCCATCTGAGCCTTCACACGGAAGAGCTCGGCGCTGTAGCCACGGGCTTCCTTCTGGGCGTTCTCCAGCTCAGACTGGAGATCGTTCACCTTCGCCTGCCATTCCGCGATCGTCTTGTCGAAAGCGCGCTGCTTCTTCTCCAGATTGTTGGCGTTAGCGTTGGACTGCGAGTGTATAGATACAGGGAGTTGGGTTTATTTCCAAGGTTTGGGGTTGTTTTGTATTGTTTGTTTTTTGTGTGTGTTCGTCAGTCGTCACGAGGGTTAAGATGTGATTACATGGGTGTTGTTTGTGTGTTTAGTCGTGCGTGCGTGCGTGCGTGCGTGCGTGTGTGTGTGTGTGTGTGTGTGTGAGAAAGAAAGAGAGAGAGAGAGAGAGAGAGAGAGAGAGAGAGAGAGAGAGAGAGAGAGAGAGAGAGAGAGAGAGAGAGAGAGAGAGTGAGTGAGTGAGTGAGTGAGTGTTTTTAGTGTTGTTGTAAAGCGCTTTTGCGCTCCCACCTTGAGCCGTAGATGCGCGCTATAGAAATCCTCGGTATTACTATTATTAATATTATTATTGTGTACTCATTCAGTCAGCACAGTTCTTATACTCACGCGCTCAACGTCCACCATGAGGTCCTCCAGCTCTCCCTGCAGTCTGGCCTTGGCCTTCTCCAGAGCGGCGACCTTGGCCAGGGCAGCCTCAGCGGCCTGCTCAGCCTCCGTCAGCTTGCTCTGCAGCTTCCTCTTGGCTTCCTCCAGCTCCTCAGCGCGTGCAGTGCCCTCGCCCTCGAACTTAGAGCGCCACTGCTGGGCCTCGCTGTTGGCCTTGGACAGCTGGCGCTGCAGGTCAGACTTGCTGTCCTGCTCTTCCTCCAGCTGTTCACGCAGGGCGTCCAGATCCGAGGTGAGGTTACGCACTTCGCTGGACAGCTTCTGGCGGGCCTGTCGGAGAACAAGGGAACAAGGTATGTATTATATGCAGTAAATGCGATGCTGTGTAGTGCAATGCGGCTTTGTTGTCCCCCCGTGGGGAAATTTCAGTTCTGGCGGGTCTGTCGGAGAACAAAGGGAAGGGATGTAATTTATATGCAATATAATGTCGTGCGGTGCAATGCGGCCGTGGGGAAATTCATTTAGCAGCAGTAAACACGACCACGACGAAGCATAAAACATCCTTTATATATTAAAGATTAGTTAGGACATCATACTGAGTCTGATCGGTCGAACTGTTCATTGACAACGAATTCAACGTACGGTACTAGGACCCGTTTAACTAAGGAGAAATTTGTCAAATGTTGCTGAAGGATAAAACAGAAGTGATTCGCAACAACAAAAAGCGTTCTGTGGCGTGCATTCCTTGTAATGATTGTTGTCGTTTTCCGCATGTGGTATATTCTCAACCTTGGTGTGTTAAACCTGACTTCTCTACAGCACGCCGAGCTCCACTGTGAAGTCTGAGGTTGGCGCTTTAACTTCACAAACAGTTCATTGTGATTGTTACCTAAGGCAGTCTAGTTCACACAAGAACCTTTCCTAAGGGTACTTACGCGGGTCTCGTCCTCCAGGCTGCGCTTGGCTTCCTCCAGCTGAGAAGTGAGCGTGGCCTTCTCCTTGGTGAGAGTTCCCACGCGGTGTTCAGCCTCCTCCAGCTGTCTGGTCAGGTCAGCGGTCTCCTGCTGCAGGCGGCTCTTCTGGGACTGCAGGTCGTTGATGGTGCGGTTGGCCTCGTCCACCTTGGAGTTCAGCTCGCTCAGCTGGGCCTCCACCTGCTTGGACATCTTCTCGGACATACCCTGTGTTGCAGAGATAGAGAAAGGAGAGTTCATGAGATAGTCGTACAAGCGTTTCATGAATGCTAGCGTTCGGAGTCAAGGCCAGCAGACTGAAATTTGTGCCGTGTAGAGGTCTCTTTTTTTTATTTCAAGTCTCATTTACTATTTCAATATCCTGTGGTCTGTCTGTCATCCGGTCTGTCACTTATTCACTACTGATGAAGGTGTGGGGCAAAAGTAGGAACACCGTAGAGCATATCCTTCTCTGTCTCCACCCCTTCCCCATTCCCCGTTCTCTCTCTCTCTCTCTCTCTCTCTCTCTCTCTCTCTCTCTCTCTCTCTCTCTCTCTCTCTCTCTCTCTCTCTCTCTCTCTCTCTCTCTCACTCACTCACACACACACACACACACACACACACACACACACACACACACACACACACACACACACACACACACACACACACACACACACACACACACACACACACACTAACGTCAAAATGGCAACATCATTCAAAACAGGTAGTCAACACAACAACAATCTAATCACCTGTTTGATCACAACACACGAGGTTAGTAGCACGGCAAGGCAAAAGGTTGGTGAGACGTCAGAGAAGAAGCATGTCTAGTGATTCATGGCAATCAATACCCGCTGTCTAAGCGTGTGCTCCAGCTCCAAAACGACGTCCTCGATCTCCATCTCCAGATCCCAGCGGTCCTTCTCTAACCTGCGGGCATGCAACAGTCGTACGGCAACATGCGAGGCAAACACACACGCACACACATGTCATGGGACTCTTGGTGAGACGAGTTCGCTCTGCTCTGCTGCTCACTGGTTCTTCAGGACGATAACAACAGCGTTGTGTTCCTTCCGTCTTTGCTGGCTCCGCCGAAGGATATTTTGCATCAGTTTCGCAAATCCTTCTGCAAATCTAAGTGGGGTGGGGACAAAAGGACGGGCTGAGAAATAAACTGCGTCCTCTGCCGAGTTTGCATTTTGCACTGAGGCAAACCCGCCGACTCGTTGTACAGGAACTAGAAAGCTTTCGGAAGGAAAGGGACTCCATGCTATGGATAGATCAAAGAAAAAAGTAAGAAGGAAAAAAATCACCAGCGAGAGACGGCCTGGCAAACACAAATCATACCCAAAAGGGTCTGAAACTATTGCGTTTTGAGGCAAAAGACCTTCCATTCTCAGCATTTAGACACCTGGGGCCATGCATTTCAACACTGAACGATGCGGATGAGGTCATGCAAGGTCACGGTCACCTTGTTCTTGCTGATGTGCTGGATCTGAGCCTGCAGTTCTTCCACTTCGGACTTGAGGGCATTCTTCTCCTTCTCCACTCTGTCAGTACACCACATCAATAACTTAGCGATGGTCTCAAGGAAAAGCTAAAAACAAATCACTTGGTGTCTGCTTTGCTTACTTGTCTCAGGAATGTATCACTGGGATGAGTAAGAAATTAAAGATTTGTTTCCTTAGAGAAAAGCGGC
Source organism: Alviniconcha strummeri (assembly GCA_963584105.1). Lineage (NCBI taxonomy): Eukaryota > Metazoa > Mollusca > Gastropoda > Provannidae > Alviniconcha > Alviniconcha strummeri. Next base: position 45,941 of record CAUZXP010000379.1, on the reverse strand, counting down.
ACATAAACGAAAAGAATACGCTAACTTTCGCGGCACAACGTTCAGAAACTCTTCCTTTACAGGTTTATCAATCAGAGAAAGTCCTTTAGTAGCCTAAACTTTACCTCTCTCTCTCTCTCTCTCTCTCTCTCTCTCTCTCTCTCTCTCTCTCTCTCTCTCTCTCTCTCTCTCTCTCTCTCTCTCTCTCTCTCTCTCTCTCTCTCTCTCTCTCTCTCTCTCTCTCTTTCTCTCTCTCTCTCACACACACACACACACACAATGTGGTCGGTCATAAAAGAAACGCCAAATATAAAAGAGTTGAGTGTTACAAATTTACTGCCAAAGAAAATCTGTCAGTTAGCAGACAGTTTGGGGTGACCTATGGCGTAATAATTATGGCAGTGGCTGGAGGAAAGATGTCGTAACCAATTATGGCAGTGGCTGGTAGAAAGATGTCGTAACCAATTATGGCAGTGGCTGGAGGAAAGATGTCGTAACCAATTATGGCAGTGGCTGGAGGAAAGATGTCGTAAACCATGCAGTCGCATGAAAAGCTTGGAGTCTGACTCAATCCATCAACGCACTGACCTGCTCTTAGCCTTCTGCAGCTGGTCGATCTGGTCGGACATCTCGTTGGCGGCATCCTGCTGCTTCTTGCGGATCGCAGAAATTTGGGCTTCGTGCTGAAGGGCCTGCTCTTCGAGATCACGTCGAAGCTTCAGCAGTTCCTGCTCACGTTTCTTGTTGAGCTCCACTTGGGCAGCGGTGGCGCCACCAGCCTCGTCCAGTCTCTCACTCAGCTCATCCAGCTCGCGGGAGATCTCTTGCCTCTGCTTCTCAACCTGTGGGAATTATTATTAGGAATGTGTTAGAAACGACGGCTCGGCAAGGCTGAGCGCATGTGGGTTTTTCCGAGCTACGGCTCCGGATGTTTGTTTGTTTGTTTGTTAAAGCGGAAGTGATGTGTTTAAGTGCAGATTTCATCAGGGGCGGGGGGTTAAGTGCAGATTTCATCAGGGCGGGGGGGGGGGGGGGGGTGCTCAGGCAAAACAGTATCTTTCCGGCATTTGGTATGTATGTTCGTTCAAAATTGTTTTATATACGGCAGAGTATAAGATCTACAGTCTCTTGGTAGCGGTAAATGGCATATGTACTCTTCTAAAATGAACAAACAAAAACCATTGAGTTTGCAGTTCATTTTCTTAAGACTGAAAAGGGGACTAAAACCAATTTCAGTTCAGCTATATTTAGCGTCGGTGCAAACAGCCACTCAAATCAGAGTGAAATACTGAAACATGGCCGAAACAATACAAAAGGTGTTCGTGTGGTCTGTCTTCTTCTTCTTCTTCTTCTTCTTCTTCTTCTTCTTCTTCTTCTTCTTCCGTTCGTTTGTCTTCTTCTTCTTCTTCTTCTTCTTCTTCTTCTTCTTCTTCTTCTTCTTCTTCTTCTTCTTCTTCTACTGCTACTACTACTGCTGCTGCTGCTGCTGCTGCTGTTGCTGTTGCTGTTGTTGCTGCGGCTGCTGCCGCTGCTGCTGCTGTGCTAGTCTGTACCTGTTTCTTTCTTTCTTCTGTTTGATAAAGTGAATGGCAAGCACCATCGCATTCTCTCCCTCAAAGACAGTCTCAGTATTATCCTAAGTGGGAACCTCAAGTATCTTCCATTTTTAGCTCCGCCGCTGCCAGGCACTCCGAGCACAGCAGACTGATGCTCCATAGCTAGCACGGCAGCTGTTGTCAGGTAGGCTATATACAGCGTTACTTGGCACCGCTCACAGCCCGCTCTGTGCATCGTTCTGCTTGGCCTACAGCACGTGCAACACGCCGCGCTGCTATTGAAGCAAGGCAGAGCTGTGCTGCCGCCGTGCCGGTTGCTGCTGGCGTGTACATTATCTTGTTTCTGTGATTAAAGTCACTGCTTCTCTAGGTGTGCTGCCGATACTGCGCATTTGCACAGCCTGTGGTCATAAGCCGAGCGGCTAATTGGAAGAAGCTGGGGAAAATAGAGGGGGGGGGGGTTCCCTTTCATTTTTCCCTCTTTTTTTAAAAACCATCAGTGACCTCAGTCTCGCTAGTGCTTCCAGGTCAATGATCTGTGTACGAACCATGGACCTGCGTTCATATAGGTCCATGGTACGAACAGTCTACATTTAGTACGTCTTTCTCCAAATCGAAATTTTCATCATCACCATCACCGGTGCCGCCGTGACCCACCCGGGCAACCCGGCGCGTTTACGGCGCAACTGGCTGATAAAGTCGGCAACCAGCCAACCAACCAACCAACCCGGCCAGTCCGCCACCACACCACCACCACTACCCAGTCTTCAGTGCTTCAGCAGCAGCAGGCACCGAGCTGACGTTTGGCAGATTATCAGTGAAGATGCGTGATAAGCATCATGCCTCAATACTCGTCTGTCTTTCTAACCAGGTCTGCCTCTCTTCTTGTCCCTCGGCTAGCGGGCCCCGCGCCAAACCGGAGTTCAACAACCTAGCCTCACCTGCCCCGGCTGTTCCTGATATCGTCTGCCTCCGCACTGGGACGTGGAGCAGAGGAAGACAGGGGGGAGGGGGGGGGGAGAAGGAGATGCCGATAGGCCTATAAAATTATCTACCGAGACTGAGTGTGGAGGTATGTGTGCAATGCACAGCTCACACAAGCAAAGCTCGGGTAACCTACTCATCACTCGCGGCGGTAGACCTGTGCTAACTGATTGATTAACAGGCTACACACCTGGAACTAGTGCCATGGCAAAGAAAACTCAGTGTAGGCTACTGGACGCAGGGTTTAAATTAGTCAGTGGCTGCCCCTCTTCTGTGTTACACAACTTAAAATCCGATACAGTCGTGTTTGCCTCTCTCTCTCTCTCTCTCTCTCTCTCTCTTCTCTCTCTCTCTCTCTCTCTCTCTCTCTCTCTCTCTCTCTCTCTCTCCCTCTCTCTCTCTCTCTCTCCTTATTCTCTTCTTTCTGTTAGAATAAACAGAACGTGCGGCCATCGAACGGTTCAAGTTTAGTTTTAAATTTGTTCAGTTTGTTAAAGTCAGAACTGAAGTATTTATTTTTCGCATCGTTTATGTGCTGAAGTAGACTAGTGTTGTTGACTATGTAATCATTGATTTTTCTGTTTATTTTATTTAATAATTATTTATTTTACAAATTAATTTGGACCAGTATGGTAACATACGGGTCATTTACAGCCGCGCCGGTTTCAAGATGGCGCTGTCAGTCGTTTCTTCCGGTCCTGACGAAGGGATCAAATGAATGGGCAA
>CAUZXP010000379.1:22500-42496 GCA_963584105.1 Alviniconcha strummeri | reverse complement strand
TCACAATATTGCTCTGTTCAGAATGTACTACACAGAGAAGTCGTGCACGGCATAGTAGTGCTACACAATGCCACCCCGGAACGGCAGCGCAACAAACAGGTTGATACACTTTCGATAACGTAAACCTACACAAAACAGACTGAAGGCGTGTGCGCATTAAAGATCCCATGACAATGAAAACACTTTGGTCCTGGCCAACGCTAAGGAAAGGGGTGGCAGGCACCGGCCACGCATCAGCTAAACAGCGCTGTAACCACTTCGGTGGATATTCACAACGCGTTGTGTAAAGTTACAGTCACTCATACAGATTCAGATACAACTAGAATTCAGAGGGCCCGCTCGGAAGCAGAGAACAGCGCTGTAGTTACTACTGTGAAGCGCTTATGGGGCTCATCTTGAGAGAACAAGAGGCGCTCGAAAAGTGTTCAGATAACTAAAGTAATGTAAGGTACTGGTACCACTACAGCGCTATTCTGTCACTGTGGCTTTTCCCGAAGAAAGAGAGAGCGAGAAAGAGAAGGAAAAAACTTCACTCACCAGGCTCCTTGAACTCGTTGGGGATGATGCAGCGCACGAAGTGAGGGTGGGTGCTGTACAAGTTCTTCATCAGCTTGTTCAGCGACTCCTGTTAGAGGAACATCAACAGCATGTCTCAACACTCCACTACTCCTCTACTCAACGACGGAACAATGAATGGGATTAAATAGTTTGCTCGCTATTGTTCTTCTTCTTACTACTGTTTTTAATTAATATTCTACAGAGTTATACTGATTAAAAATTTAACAAATAAACGCGCCTATAAATCTAGAACTGGTATTCGATTCAAACTGCTTCAAAGTTTAAAATAAAAGAAAGAAAGTATATACTAAGGGAAAAACTTTACTCAACAAATTTGGCTTTTTTGTTGTTGCGCGGCTTACTTTTCTCACATTCCTTTCTTCTTGTACTTGCCCCCACCCCAAACCATGGTGTACTATTACAACTGATAATTATACAGAGCGACTTTTAGCCACCGTTAAACAATCACAACATAATCATACAATTTTCATAGAGCATCGCCAATGGTAGGGCAACTTTAAATGATAGTCTACCGAGATGCCAAAGAGATAGTGATTTTTAAACGCCCGGTTGCAAATAACTCATCTTTCTTTACGCTATTGAAAATGCACAGTGAAATAGTTCTGGCTGGTCTCCGAAACGTTTCTAATTTACAAGTTTGACAGAGGTTTTCAAAATCAGCTACAACTAAATAAGGTAGTGTGTACACAAAGGTGCGCTGTTCTCTGTGCTTTGAACTAACCAACGTGTTAAGAAGGATAAGATTGTGTGAAAAGGGAATGGCAAAAAAAAGAAGATAAAAAATAAACGACATCGTGGTGGAAAAATCGACTAGAGCTAAAACTACAATGAACATCATGTACATCTCTGATCAAGTTCAAGAGCTTTAAAAAATGTTTTTAACGATTCTGGTTTCTTCTTAGATTCAGTCATGAATTAACACAGTTTTCCTTTCTCTCGCTCTCTTCTTTTTTCTTCTTCTTTTTTTTTTTTTTTTTTTTTTTTTTTTTTTCTTCTTCTTCTTCTGAAAGTCCGGTATTACCAAAACATTTAAAGTGACACAAATTAGAGCTCTCGAAATTGACAAGATATCAAAATGGTACACTGCAACACCACTCGGAAATCTATGGATAAGAAGGAAGGTTATGTTTCTTCTAGTCTTCCAACAGGGCAAGGAAACGCAGGGTTGTATAGGTTTGTATGTGCGAGTGAGAGACGGACAGACAGGTGAGTGTAGACAAGGCTGTAAAGTGTCCGACAAACAGCAGTCAATCAGGAAGGAGACAGGCAGGAAACGTCCGCAGACGGATGACGTCGTCTTCAAAGGGACTGACTCCGACATCTCAGGTTCTTTCAGGACTCCAGGAAAGACAATCCCTCGCGCTACGATCGGTTAGGACACGACGAAGGCGATCGAGAAGCGACGAGGGCCGTTGGTTAACTCAGGACTCAGGGAAGAATCGCTGTGGGCGAGGCAGGTTGGTTAGGGTACGGATGGTGGAGGCAGCACATGGGGAAGGTGACAGGGAACTGGGAACTGGTTGGTGTGTGCAAGAAGGTCAAGTACACAAGAAAGAAGAAGAAAAAAAGAGGGGCATGTTGGGGGTGGGTAGGGGGGTGGGGGGGAGGGGGTATCAAGGAAGATAAAGTCCATGTCCAACCACGTAGAAGACCGGACGCTGAAGTCATCAAAACCTTCATGACATGCGAGGTGGCAGGGATAAAGGATGGCAAGGGACCCAGAATAGATTTTCAAGTCGGAAGGAAGGAAGTAAAGAAGGAAGGAAGGAAGGAAGGAGGATTCATTGCGGGGGGTATGAATGACGGGTTGGCAAAAATGCCCTCCCGACCCCCCAGAAAGTGTTAAAAACCGGGTAGGAAGGGGAAAGGGAGGGGAGGCGGCAGGGGAAAATGAGGAGAAGGGGGAGGTGAGGATTGGATTCCACTCCACACAGCAGGCCTGGTTGTGGCCGGAGATGGCTGAACAGCATGCGACCAATACCTTGTGAGTGGAAGAGATAGTCTGGAAAGCAGTAGACTTCTTCTTTTTGGCAGGAGCACCGTCTACACCCACGATGAAACGAAACAAGAGTGACAATTGAGTTGATGTCGCTCAGTGCCCGATGACGCACACGCTCTCATAAACTGAACACCTGTGTGGCCACAGGTCAGAGGTTACAGGAAAATGGGTCAGCACGTACCACCCGTTTCCTCTAATCTCTGCTCATTCTTGGCTTTCTCTACGTGTTTTGTCTTCACAGTGTCACCTACGATAAACAGTCTGAGAGAGGTACATGTGTTGTGGGTTTTTTCGTTAGTTTTATCTCCTCTCAGGATTTTGCAAGAATTTCTCAGCTTGTCGTTTTAGTTAGTTAACTGCTTTAATCCCTGTTGCTGCATGAAGAAAGCAACAACAACAAAAGTGTGTATGGGGAAAGGGGGGGGGTGGTGAAGTCGATAATTTTGCCGAATGTATATCAGGGACCGTAGCGAAGACAAAACAGAGGTAGAAAAGCCTCAAACTCAGCAGTCTACACGGTACAAAATGGCCAGATGCACCGTGGAAGCTGCAGATAGAATACAGAACAAAATGGCAATGCTGAATAAATGATGCATTACCCTATGCATATATGAAACTGTCATAAAACTGCCTCCTTTCTGTCTCTTCCCCCTGGATGTCGACTGCTCTGTACAACAAGAACAAACATACAGTGAATTTTACATCCCACAATACCTTCAAATAGTTTTGGGTATTGCCTCATTTTCAACCCCAAGTAAACAATAACATTTCCACGTTTCCACTTTAAAAAAATAAAATAAAAATATAAAAGATTCTATACCAGTCTCTGGTTTACTACAAAATACACAAAAACGTATATTCCTATTTGGTAAACTACAAATTCTTCAATTCTCATAGCTCTTCTTCGCTTGAGTGGATGAATGATAGAGAGAAAGTGTGTATTGCTATGTGTATGTGTGCGCGCGCGTGTGTGTGTGTGTGTGTGTGTGTGTGTGTGTGTGTGTGTGTGTGTGTGTGTGTGTGTGTGTGTGTGTGTGTGTGTGTGAGTGTGTGTGTGTGTGTGGAGTGTGTGTGTGTGTGTGTGTGTGTGTGTGCGTGCCTGCGTGCCTGCGTGCGTGAGCGCGTGCGTGCGTGCGTCTATGTGTGTGTGTGTGTGTGTGTGTGTGTGTGTGTGTGTGTGTGTGTGTGTGTGTGTGTGTGTGTGTGTGTGTGTGTGTGTGTGTGTGTTTCTAATCCTTTTCAAACTGCTCAGAATAACACAATATCTACGTCGCTGTGCAATCATCAATGATTATGTTTCATTATGCACTAATAATTCAAGACATGCTCATTTGAGCGTTAGTCTCATATTTACTGGATATTGATGATTACAAAAACAAGAAACTATTCAAATAAAAATAGCCGTATAAAAAAATACAAGAATGAAATCTGAGGAAAACATGAACGTAATCTGCGACAATATTCTTCAAAGACTATACGCTAACCGCGGTAACCCGATCGCTTTGGGTAATTACTGGTTTTGAAGGCGGCAAATCACACCTTTCCATCATGAATTGAAATAGCGCTGAAAACAAAGAGTCTGAATGATGACTGTTAGCACACACACACACACACACACACACACACACACACACACACACACACACACACACACACACACACACACGCACGCACGCACGCACGCACGCACGCACGCACGCACGCACGCACGCACGCACGCACGCACGCACGCACGCACGCACGCACACGCACGCACACTCACAGAGTGATAGTTCCCCTTCAACAACTCGTGCCTGAAGGTGTAACAAACGTTTGAAAGAGAAAACAATTTTCCCGACCCTAACATCCTTCTGGGAAAAACACCTATTAAAGTAGTTAAGCCAAATTCCTTGGACCGATTTTTGCCACTAAAGCTAAAAACTGAAAGTTGTTGTTGGCAAGCAACACCCTACCGACATACTTTCGGTGAATGGCGCAGAAAGCCCTTTACTGTAACAGCGTACCGAAACCATTTCAGCAATTTTGACGCTGACATGGAACCATCACTGTATGGTTATGGCTGGCCGATTAGATAATGAAGACGTTTCACACTCCAGAGTGCTGCACGCTGTTAACAGCAGATTTGCTCCCTTCCCCCGTTCAGCAAGGGGATTTAGTAGGCTTCCAACAGTGCGCGAGCATTTTATTTTGTACATCTGACAACCGAATCAACTATGTTTAAGTGTGTGTTTTTTAAAGAAAACAACAACAACAACAACAACAAGTGAACGCTTGCGTTCTAAAACAAGATCCAAACACATAAACGGTTAAAACGAACGCAGATTTAATATTAAATTAGCGTTCTTTTTAACCATTTATGTGTTTGGATAGCCTCTCAGTTGACAAGTTGGAAAGATGGGTTTGGCTTGACTGGAAGTAACAATGCAAGAGATATTTCTTTATAATTTAATACTGATGCCATAACTTCTATTGCTAAACTAATTTTCCATAGGCCCGTGGGTAAGTAACTATAACTCACTAATATATTGAAGGTTCTTAAAATATTTATTGTTGTTGTCGTTGTTGCCGTTGTTTAATATCATTCTGCTGTAAACCGACATCAAATAAAACACTGATTTTAACTTGGTTTGGGATTCCATACTAATTTACTCTCCACTGCGCGTGGACCGATGTTTGTGCACCAGCTATAGTTTTACGCATGTAATGACCCGAAATTCCCGCAAGAACTGCATAAAGCGAAGAGCAAAAACAGTGCACACACTGGAAAGTCTATTGCCATTCTAGCGGCTACTGCAGGTCGCCAAAGGTTACCGAGTTGGAAATCATCAGTAAAATGCTAACGCGGCGAAAAGAGGAAGAGGAAAGTACTAACCAGCAACATCGGGAGGAGCGAAGAGGGCCTGCACGAGCATCTCCTTGGAGTGGGTCAGAAGCTCCACCACAGTCTCGTTCAGAGGATCCTTGTTCTTCTCCAGCCATCCGGTGATGTTGTACGGTACCTGGGGAGGGGCAAGATTCGCATTTTGTCTCACAATTAACGGTCTCCAGTCAGCAGACAAAATTAACCAGATTCGTCAGATGCGCTTGTGACATTATGTTGTATAGCACCTGACGAGGGTGTATTAGTTCAACAAACTTACCTTGCTCAAATGTGCCCCCCCACCCCCACCTTCCTGTCCCTGACACACACCCCCTCCCCCCACCTCCCCTTTGATGAAATTTTAAGATAGCTGAGAGCGCTTCCTCTTTCAATGCAGAATCATTCCGGTGGTGATAAGGTTCTTCATATAGTCCGAATCCCCATAGCTTTCTTCTAGCTTGGATCTCAGTTCCCGCCAGTACCTCTCACACAGGATGTGACTGCGCATTAAAGAGGTCTACAACCAACCACAAAAAGCTTTCCTTTCGTTTCTCTATATACCCCTAACGCTGGGGTGTATACACTCCCCCCCCAACACACACACACACACACACACACACACACACACACACACACACACACACACACACACACACACACACACATATCACCACCACCACCACCACCACCAAGTAATGTAAAGGTACTCACACTGCCAGCGTAGTGGTGCAACTCGAAGTGAGCCTGCACCTGTCCTGGCTTCTTGGGTTTGCCAGGCTTGCCGAAGTGGGACGACTTGCCCAAGTGATTGCCGTTCAGTTTGTCCAGGAAGGTCTTGTCCGAGGCCTTGGGGAACATGCACTCTTCCTCAAGGATGGACAGAATGCCCATGGGCTAAGAAGGATAGACAAAAAGAGTTCGCCATTTAGTACTTGGCTCACCTCACGCGTGCAGAAAACTACATAACAACAATAGAAACATGACGTTGCCCCCTTCTACCCCTTCCCCTCACACACACACATTACAAATACATGCATTACTGGTGATAGGTTGGTACAACCAGAAGAAAGAAATTCTCTCAAAGGAAAACAGTAGAAAGATTAGACTTCCGTTCATCTCAAAAACTACTTTGTTACTGTTTATTAATATGTTTTCGTGAATACAATTCTGTTCAGACCAAAATAGCTGAGGCAAGATACGCACTCTTTTAAAATAAAGCGACTGAACGTAGCGTTCTCTTCTACGCAAAAAGTCATACCTCTACTGACACCTTACAAACCAACGCTACTTCCTTTTTCGAACATGTCACACAGGTGTCTCCCTACCTTCTCAATGAGGTCGATGCAGGCTTGCAAGTCCATACCGAAGTCGATGAACTCCCAGTCGATGCCTTCCTTCTTGTACTCTTCCTGTTCCAGGATGAACATGTGGTGGTTGAAGAACTGCTGGAGCCGCTCGTTGGTGTAGTTGATACAGAGCTGCTCGAAGCTGTTGAACTGTGACAAGACGAATTTTGAGTATTACTATTAGTGTCAGTGTATCGTAGCATGTAGGAGTATAGGGGTCCGTACGGTTTCACTAAGAACATTCATGCGTACGTTTTAACTAAGAAAACCCATGTGCACGTTTTAACAAAAATATTCTATGCGTACATTTTTGGGTACGAAAAGCCACGAATCATCACTGTAAAATAAAGATCTATGACACAACTTCTAAACTGGAGAAAAACGAAAATCTAAACCGTCAATCAAGCACGATGTCTTTAATACAACACGAACCAGTACAATATTCTTACCCCAGCAGGGAATTTCGTTTGGTAGCAAAAACAACAACACAGGAACCATATAACACATAGTTAGAATGCAAAGACTGTTCAGCGTTACAGTCATGTAGAGAGTACAAACTATGATGTTCTTGTTCATTCATTCAGTCAGTTAGTCAGTCAGTCAGTCAGTCAGTCAGCCAGTCAGTCAGCCAGTCTGTCATTCGTTCGTTCCTTTATTCATTAATCAACAACCACGTCAAAGATCTCAAAACCGGCGATGTACAGGACACCGATGGAGCAAAGAGCACAACTATAACGTTCCTATTCATTCACTTATTCTTTTCTTCGTGCGGTCATTAAGCAATCAACACTCACGTCGAAGATCTCGAAACCGGCGATATCCAGTACGCCGATGAAGAACTGGCGTTTGTTCTTGGTGTCCAGAGTCTTGTTGACACGCTTCACCAACCATTCGAACATGCGGTTGTACAGGGACTTGGCCAGGGCCGCCACCGAGTAGGTGACCTGCACACAAACACGTAACACACACCTCCAGCACAAGGGAAAGCAAGGGAAAGATTGTGATGGACACCGTCCTGCAAGCAGACCTGTTTGGGATTTATGAGTAAAAAGAAAAAGACTGTATCGAGAGACTCGGATAAAAGTGTTTGGTAAGAGGTATATCGAAAGGATTGGGAAGCACTGCTTTGGAAATGATCTAGCAGAGACATTTGAGTAGCTGGAATTGCTACGGAGAAGAAGAAAAAAGAGGATATTAAGAATCGATGTTCCAGTAGAAATTCTATGAACGAGTAATAACGAAAGACTGGGTAGAACTAGAAATTTTATGGCCAGATCATTTTCTAGAGAAGCTCAAGAGAAACAAAACTGCTATTGGAACAAGTAAAAAATAGAGACAGGCTTAGAACTCAGAGTAGAGCCCTCTATCACGACTCAAACCGTTCAGCCAGCATTTGTTGTGTTGTGGTGACGTACCTGGTCCTTGGTACGTCCCTGGGTAACGTACTCGTTTCCGACCTTGATCTTGGGCTTCAGCAAAGCCTTCAGCAGGTCGCCGGCGTTGATTCCCAGAAGGAAGGCCACTTTTTCGGCCTCTGTCAACAAAAACAGCGCGCACTGTAATAATAATCACTGAAATTTCTGAAGCGCCCCTGTTGTCCAAAGCGCTGATCAATACAATCATAATGGAACGCACATAATGTACATCGAAACAAAGACTGCTACAAATCCAACCCAACCAGCAAACAACGTCCACGTCAATACGTGTTCAAATCTGTCTGACGAGTCTCTCTCTCTCTCTCTCTCTCTCTCTCTCTCTCTCTCTCTCTCTCTCTCTCTCTCTCTCTCTCTCTCTCTCTCTCTCTCTCTCTCTCTCTCTCTCTCTCTCTCTCTCTCTCTCTCTCTCTCTCTCACCGTCCGTTCTTGTTTCGAGAAGACAACAGCTCCTTTATGATTATTTTTCAAGACAAAAAAGCCCTCTGTCTCACCAGCGGTGCCATCAGCTTCAGCCTGCTCCTCCCTGGGTCTCTGCTTGAACTTCATCTCTCCGAAATGCATGATGGTCGCTGTGCATTTGTACATGCTCAGCTTCTCCTCCTCCGTGAAACCCAGCACGTCAAAGGCGACCTGACAAAAAAGGACCAGTTTTGTAATAAACTACAAAGTCAGCACACCGAAGTAACTATTCGTCGCGACAACTTTTTAAAAAAATCAGGCATGTTTGCTGTGTGTGGTTGAAGCTAAGATGAAATCCTATCGTTACTGATTTTAACCAAAATCTCACAATTCAATCACAATAATGTATGTGGCAATTAAAAATGGCAGAACAAAATGGCGACGATTCACTAGCCCTATATCTACAGTTCAAAGGACATAGGGTCAGGCACAGGCCACAGACTGCATGACGTCGCAGGGCCACGGAGAACAACATAATATGACCTGGATCACTAACAATAACCCTCCTTGGCTTGGGATGTGTCACAACATGAAGACACCAGCAAGAACACACGTTAAAATGTTGCCATCCGCCAAAGAGTTACATGGGGAGTGTCTTCTGCCACGATAAGCTTCTTACATAACGGCACAGACAACATTCCAGAGATGAAGATGAACCTTCTGAAAATCGCTGTGTGGCTGCCCTTGAGGCAGGGACAATCAAAACCGGTCATACACCCAATCCTCTCACCCTGAGGAATGCATTTGTCAATGCGCAATTGCATCACACAAACAAGTGTAACCGAGGGTATTGTATGTGTTTCGGGCCATGACCCTTTAACCTTTTCTTTCCTGTTTCTTTTCCTTTTTGATTGGGTAGGGTAGGAGTTTTATGGCCCCAATTACCTAAACTGTTAAAACTTGTGCGCTGGGCCCGCCATGTCCTCTTTCCCCCAGTGTCCCTGCAGTAGCAGGTCGCCAGTTAGCAATAGTTCTAGCTGCTGCCTATGCATCTGATTCAGGGGAGAGCCTACACTGTTTCCTGCCTGGTGCAAATAAAAGTTATGTTATAGCAACCTCTGACTTGCGACTCTTCATTCATGCTTCCAACCTGCTTCCCTCACTCCCCACCCTGCTCCCCTACACAAGTGTTTAAGAGACTCACATCGGTCAGCTTCATCTCCTCCACGTCATCGATACCGTCCACAACCAAGTGGCCCTGGTTGACGAACGAGTAGAGACCGGGGTCAGGAGAGATCAGCAACTTCTCTGAAACGCAGTTAGCAACACGTCAGAACGGCATCAACGTCATCGCGATATTATGAAATGTACCAGAATGCACGCAGCGACATCAGCTATGAGTAAGTCAAACAGGGAGTAAGGGAGTAAGACGACATCGTGAGCAAGAAAAGTAGCAGTAGCAGTGAATATACATTATCATACTGCCCATGACAACTTCGTTCAAGAATGAATATGAATTTGTACGACACAGTTAACTAAACCAGAACGTGGACGTAAAGACTGTAAACTCGTGTGGCAGAATTTATGGACGCGACAAGCATCACAGCATCACAGAATAACAGCTGCGAAAAGCGGACAGAAGATAAATAGCAATCAATGCTCCAAAACCTCTACAACAGCATATGAAAACGCACACGCAAACACACACACACACACACAAACACACACACACACACACACACACACACACACACACACACACACACACACACACAAGCACACACACATACACACACACACACACACGCACGCGCACGCACGCACGCATGCACGCACGCACGCACGCACACACACACACACACACACACACACACACACACACACACACACACACACACACACACACACACACGCACAAAGAAAGTTCCATATCGAATCTCACAAAATTCCTTTGGAAGGGTATTCCATATTGTGTATTGTGATGCGGTTAACGTTCAGCCACGTTTTAATTTCTCTGATGAGATAATAAAGTAATGTTGATCTTGAAGACTCACCGTGGATAGTTGGCAAAGCAGGGGAAGTGATCTGGTAGAAGATGTGGTAGTTCCTCTCAGCCGACTGCTGGAAGGTCACACGAGACTTCTCCAGCAGATCTGCGAGTAAGCAACACAGGAATACCATCACCAAATCGAGTTGGGGTTGGGGGAGGGTTGAAACCTCAGATGAAAATAAAACGAAAACGAATTCGAAAGAATGTTCCATATCGAATCTCACAAAGTTTCTTTGGAAGGGCACTCCATATTGATAAACGAAAAAGAGAAGATAACAACAACAAAAAGGAAGAAAAAGAAACAAAAAGAATACTGAGAATCAACAGAGAAATCCTGAATTCAATGTTTCGTTATCTCTCAAAGTTCTTAAGCCCAAAACTAGACATGCAAATCAAATAAAGAGAACTACCGTTCAGTGTGCTGAAAGCATTATTGGTATCACTTACAGGTCTCGATGTCGGCACCAGCGATTTTGCCCTGGGTTCCGAAGTGGATACGGATGAACTTTCCCTGTGAATAAGATTTATATTAGCATCACATTTGCTTGCAACACAGCTAAGCATTTTCGGTTTTTACCGCTTAACGATACTGAGGAAATCGCTGCTGAAATGTGCTAAGAGCACAGTTTTCTTTTGCATCTTTGACAACAGAAGGCTAAACGCCAATCTCTACCGTGTCGTGTGTTCTCTAAGTAAAACAACGTTACTTCGTCAGCGTAGGCGTAATTTAACAATTAATGGTTCCCCGTAAGTTCGTTTTTCAACAGTTTTCGTCACATCAATTTGAGTTCTGTAGTTAAGTTGTTCACATACATATTTAAGTGTTTACTTAAACTTTCTTCTTCTTCTTTCTTCTGGCAATGTTTCCGTTCTAACTAGCACATAAACGTTTGCGACTTACCGGATGTGACAAAGTTTAGGAATGGTAGTCAGTACAGACGCCCAGTTTTCGGCCTATTTTTCGTCATCTGAGTTCTGAAGTTAGGTTGTTTGTAAAGTAGGTTTGTGTTACTTAACCATTACCCTGCTCTTCCGACGTCATAAGACGTCCACGGCTAAAGAGACGTCATGGGACGTCCTGCCAGAATTTTGATTGTTCATACATGTTTAGGAGAGGCCAGGTTCTAGAAACAGAACGTTTCTGGTCGGCCTAACCCGACTGCCAAACTCTTTATGGAGGGAATTACATCAGCAAGACTCATTTCTTGGCAGGGAAATGGTTAAACTGTTCGTCTGTTCTGACTAACACCCAGACAGCACTTACCTGTGGGAGCCCATCGCTCCTTGTAGAACCCAGACATTCTTTCCAGCAACACCCCCCCACACACACACACACACACACACATCCCACACCCTCCACCCCATCCCTCAAACTCCCCCCAAGAACACACAACTCGCGCACTCAAAACTCACACGTTCCATTAGCACGCAAATTAATAACTTCGAGGCTGAAGTCGAAGTAGTGCAAGGTTTGGTTCAAGGAGGCCGGGAGGAGGGGGTGGGGTGGGGGAGGAAGGGGGCGGTACATTGAAATCGGCAGGACAGGACCAGTGTATGTCAAAACGACGGTAGGCTGCTATTTGGGGTAAACAGTGGGTAAAAGGGGACAAATGCATCAAACGGCGCTAAGGTGCATAAACTGGTTACTGAACGCTTGGGGGGGGGGGGGGGGGGGGGGGGGGGCAGGGGAGGAGGGGGGGGGGAGAAGGAAGGTGGTGAGGGGTAGGTCACAAGCACAATGGTCAATTCCAAATGACCGATACATATTTAGTCTGTTTGTCTCTCAAACGAGCATCTCTCAGTTTCGAAAGGCTTCTTAAAATTCTGTGATTTGCTTCTTTACTACGTCTCTTCGTGTCAGCCTACAAGCCTCTTTTGCTCTTGTCTACAAACGACGTGTCTTGCTGAAACTGTGTGAGCGTCCGTTCATACTTCTCAGGATTCAAGACGCAGCTTCTTCTACAGTCAGTCTATACAAAATGGTCTCATTTGGGCAAGCTGCCCGGTCAGTTTTTGTTTTTGTTTTGTGTTCGTTTGTTTGTTTGTTTTTTGTTTTGTTTTTGTCTCTTTAGTGTTTTATCTTCATCAAAATGCTTAGCGTAATCCGTAGTCAATCAAACACTGTTACAGTTTAAGTCTCAGCTAGATCAAAACGCACAAAAGCTTAGAAAGAACGCTTTTTGTTTAATAAGACAGTACGAGACAGCACAGTGCTCCATCGGCCCATCGCCAAGCCAGAGCATTTTCTTCTTCTTCTGAAAACAAGCTTTGAGGCTATACCCTTTCATTTCCGCCATGCCTAGCAAAACGAAATTGCTTGTTAATTTTTTTTCACCGTTTCGTACTGTCCTGTTTAGAAAAGGGTTGTTTTTAAAAGTAGTGGGCGTTCCTTTTTAACCTTCTGTGCATTTGTTTTAATCTTAAACCAGTTCAAAGAGTTTACATTTCGATGTTAATGTCAGTCATTTTACCCCTCCCAACACTCTCAACAGGTATGTCATGTCATACCGATCCCCTGCTAGATTCTGTGCTAAGGCAGCCCTCGTCGTTTGTCTGTTTCTGTCTGTCGTCGTCTGTGTCACTAAGAACTCATCGTATCACGTCCTTTCAAAGCGTGTCGCTTTCATGTGATACTTACAAATCTGGAGGAGTTGTTATTTCGGATGGTCTTGGCATTACCATAGGCTTCCAGTACTGGGTTAGCTTGAATGATCTGATCTTCCAGACTGCCCTATAGGCAGGAGAGATTCAAAGGAACAAAAACACGTTGGGTCAGTGGAAAACGAACAAAACAGGGAGAACACAGGTGGAGGTCTGCGTCAACAACCACTACAAGGTCAACAAAGTGTGTGTGGAGGGGATAGGGTCATCAGCACCAGGAAGGCCTGTCGGGAGCTGTGGAAAAAAACTGGACCATTAGTAGAGGTGGAGGTGAACAAGGAGACGGGAGGCCACATCCTGTTTCAAATCACAGCACACTGGGTTCAGGGTCTGGATGCCTGCCGCACAGCGGTCTTTCTGTGTAAGTACAGGAGGTGGTAGAGATGGTGACGGTGGTGGTGGAGGTGGTGGTGATGATGGTGGTGGTGAAAGTGGTGGTGGTGGGTGAACAAAATCAAGGGAACGTGGTGGAACAAACGCGTCGCTGGATTTCCAGCCACGATGGACGCTGTCTCGGGAACATCCAGGTCGTCCTGTTCTACATCTGCTGGCTGGATCTGGCGCTCTTGGACAACACACTCAGTCCCAATAATTAGCCTGCGGATTTCTTGTTTCAGCCGCGTATATATACATATATATAGAGAGAGAGAGAGAGAGAGAGAGAGAGCTCTGTATAGCTCTGTTTTTCAATGGACACCTTTCTGTGTCGGTGAAGGCACAGTTACGAGTTAGCAGTTACGAGACTGCACTGGAAATATTTTGACACGGTTATTGTGTGATTGTATTTGCAGTATTGTCCAAAAGCGCCTTGGGAAAAAACAGGAAACCACTGATTCTGAGTACCAGTGATGATGAAGGAAGGAAGGTAGAAGAAAGGAAGGAAGGAAGGAAAGAAGGAAGGAAGGAAGGAACGGGGCGGAGGGAATCAGCTGTTGATAGTTTCTTTCGTTTCTTCGCTGAAAGTCGAAAGTTCACGCACAGCCGGGGGAGATTTTGCAAGTGCCACTGTTTTCCCGCTTATGCACGCATTATGAACACGTGCATATGCAGGCCGACTTTTCAGCCAGGGGCGGAAAATGAAGGGAAGCAGAAATGTTAAGTAATAAGGGCAGGTGGGGGATGTGAGTTGTTAAGTTGTCCATAGGCCGTAGAATACCACTACACTGGGTGTGCTGGTGTCACACAGGAGGACAACCAAAGGGACGACCGAATGGGGAAAGCAAGGCTGTTCGAGCCAGACGATTTCTCAAAAAGGACAAGTTGTTGGGGTAAGTAGGTTAGCCTGTTGTCAGGTATGTGGATAGAGTTTATAGAGATTCACACTGTGGACAACAACCAAGAAAAAAAAAATCTTGTGTATTTGGAAAGGTTGTCAAGGAAAGTGTGGGTAATTTGGGGGGGAAGACGGGAAAGTGCTGGCTATTTGAAAGGTAAGTGTAAAGTTGGAGGCGGGAAGGTTTGGGTAAGTTCACTCTATGGCTGGCTGTGGTTTCAGAGTTATGGGTTTTCTACTAAACATGGGTGTTTGTTGCACGTATTCTTAGTAGAGACGAAAGTCTGAAAATGCAAGTACGTCAAGTCAGTGCAAAGACTTGGGGAATATGCGGAAGTGGGTGGAGACTCTACATCACACTCAGGATGACGTCGACGGTAGGAGGTGGAGGGATAAACGACAAGACACTGAGGTCTGTAGAAGTGTCCCACGCCGATGTGTTATATACTTACGAATCGGGAAGAGTTGTTGTTACGGGTGGTCTTAGCATTACCATAGGCTTCCAAAACGGGATTAGCTTGAATGATTTGGTCTTCCAGGGTGCCGGCCTAGAGTCATGAGGAACAAGGAAGAAAACACACAAAAACAACTCAGTGCGGGAAGGAGGTAGGAACGGCTAGAGGAACTGGATGGACCTTGAGGAACTTCGAAGAAGCTGTGGAGAGAAAGGTTTACAGTGAGGATGGGATGGAGTGGATCATAGGGTCACGAAGCCTTAGCTTTTGCTGTTGTTGTTGTTGTCGTTGTTGTTGTAGTTGTTGTTGTTGTTGTTGTTGTTGTTGTGTGTGTGTGTGTGTGTGTGTGTGTGTGTGTGTGTGTGTGTGTGTGTGTGTGTGTGTGTGTGTGTGTGTGTGTGTGTGTGTGTGTGTGTTTTGTTTGTTTTTGTTTTTGTTTTTTGTTGGTGTTGTTTTTGTTGTTGCTTTGTGTGTGTGTGTGTGTGTGTGTGTGTGTGTGTGTGTGTGTGTGTGTGTGTGTGTGTGTGTGTGTGTGTGTGTGTGTGTGTGTGTGTGTGTGTGTGTGTGGCTTACTGGGTAGAGAAGAACACAATTTCCAAGCCAGAAAAAAGCTAAACACTTTGTGTGCCTGTGTTAGACGGAAGGACGGGCTAGTGGAGGGTAGGTGACGGACGGCCGTGAGACCAGGGAGAGGGGTGTTATGGACCATTCCCAAGGAACAGTCATAAGATGCGGTCACCAACGTAACCGAGATTAAAAGCGAGGCTATGCTGCAGGCGCTGAAATCTCTACACGTTCTCACGCTTTATTCTTGCTGTTTGTTTTGTCTCGTTTTTGTTGCTGTCGCACTCCTTAGCCTCGCTTTTCATCTCGTGACCCGCCGTGGCCTAGCTTGTTAAGAACGGTCCATGACAACTCTCTATTCAGGTCTGATGGAATCCATGTTTGTTAGAAGAGGGTCGCTGTTTAGCAATGGGTTCCTGCAGAAGAGGAAGGTATGGTTCTGTGATCAGGAAAGTTTCTGGGTTTCCGAAAAAAATGATAATTTGCTGTTTTCTGAGTGCAGGTTCATGGGAAAATGGGGAAGGGGGAAGATAGGATAAGCGTTTCCTTTTTTTTTTTTGGGGGGGGGGGGGTAGGAAGTGAACGGGGGTGTATATGTCAAGGGTAGAGGTTGTGATTGTCATTTGGTAAAGGTGGTGTAAAGGGGTGTCATCCTGTTTGTGGAAAGGTTGCTCGTTGGTACGTTCATGGGTAGCAGGGTTCAGTGTTAGTTAACGGTTATCAGTGTAAGAGGGTTTTCTCGTATCATGGGTTGTCATTCGGATGTGCAGGTGACGATACTAAAGCGCTGTTTGGAGAGTCAGGATTATGTGCTGTTTTGAGGGGTTTCAAAGGGGGGGGGGGATTGTGAGTGGAGGATAGGATGCGTCGTTTCCTCTCTTTTTTTCTCTCTTTTTTTTTTCTTTTTTTTTTTTTCCTTTTTTCCTTTTTTTTGGGGGGGGGGGGGGAGGGGATAGGAATTGAAGATACGTTGTTGTTTTCCTGGTTCGGGGGTGGGGGGTGGGCAGAGACCTGGAAGAGATATGTTAAGGGTGAAGGTTTGGGGTTTACTTGGAAAGGCGTAAAGGGTACGTGTCATTCTATTAGTGGAAGGGTTGTTCGCTGATTCTTGGGTGGCAGGATTCAGCGATGAGTAACGGTTATCAGTGTTAGGGGGTTCATCTTTTCGTGCCATGGGAGTTGTCACTCGTCGTACGTGTAAGATGCAACATTGTTTGGATAGTCAGGATCATGTGGTAAATAACATTACTTGCAGGTGTTTCAAAGGATAAACCCTGTGCGTGGAGGAAAAGCTGTCCAGGATAGGCGTTTCAGTTTTGGATAGACATTCAAGGATAGAGTATTTGGGGTGATGGGTGGGATGGATTTGTTGTTGTTGTTGTTGTTGTTGTTGTTGTTGGGGGGGGGAGGGGCGGGGGGGACGTGTCATTGTGGGAGGGTTTGTTGGTTATTTGTAAAATACATAGGGTAAAGGGGTGTCATTCTGTTTGCGGGTGGAGTTCCAGGGTAGCAGGCGTCAGTGTTTGAAAACGGTTACAACCCAGGTTATATCGTGGGTGCTGTCACTCGTTCGTGTAGGTTATATTATACACAACCAAACTCTTCCGGGTGGTTAAAAGGTGATGGCTGTTGCAGGAAAGGGCGGGGCGGGGGACATCGGAACGATGTAACGACGGATAACAGATCAAGTTCAAACAGGCTGGCATTCGGCAAGGGGTGAATTTGGTGAAGGTAACGGTACGGGAAGAAGGTCGTACACTTAGGGAGATCGACGCTGACGCCGAGAAGGGGAAAAATGCCATAGCACGCTGCTCTGGTCAGAGCTGTGTCAGTCCTCCACGACGTCATACTTACGAATCGGGACGAGTTGTTGTTACGGGTTGTCTTAGCATTACCATAGGCTTCCAGGACAGGGTTAGCCTGTACGATTTGGTCTTCCAGGGAACCACTCTATCAGATGGGGTAGTCGAAGGAAGAGAAGACCACGAGGGGGAAGAAAAAAGAAAAAACAACAACGCCAAACTAATATTAGTTTCAAAGAATAACTTGTAGACCGCACCACTCCCCGTTCCAACGCAGACGGCGTCACCTGGCTGCGTATTCAGTCAAGCAACAAAAGAGTGGGTAAAATAAAAGGGATCGGGATGGGGAGAGAAAGTGATTCTCTACTTTAGGTGAAGATAAGAGTGCACGGTGTGAGGATTATAACAGGGCTTCCATATCCCTGAATAACTACGTGGGTTGTGGGGTTTGGTTTGATTAAGGGGAAGTAAATCTCTACTTTTGGTTAGTGAGGACTGTAACAGGGTTTCCATATCCTTGAATAAATACGTGG
Source organism: Alviniconcha strummeri (assembly GCA_963584105.1). Lineage (NCBI taxonomy): Eukaryota > Metazoa > Mollusca > Gastropoda > Provannidae > Alviniconcha > Alviniconcha strummeri. The sequence continues at coordinate 24,539 of CAUZXP010000379.1, read as the reverse complement.
GTTGTGGGGTTGGTTTGAGGACATCGAATTATACGCGGTTTGTCGGCGCAGTACGGTGCTTTGGGAAAGGGGGAAGAGAACGTGATCAGTTAGGACTTAAGGCCCGGGTCTCAGGCAAGCAGACATCACTGGGTGGTCGAGGTAGCAGGAACGAAGCTCAGGCGCGTTGTCCGCGACACGGTCAGTGGTACTTACGAATCTGGACGAGTTGTTGTTACGAGTAGTCTTGGCGTTTCCGTAAGCTTCCAGCACAGGGTTGGCCTGCACGATTTGATCCTCCAGGGTGCCTTCCTTTAGGGGTGGGAAGTTGGGGTGGTTTACGCAATAAGAGTTCAAGGGCCGGTTAGAGACAGGGCGTTTGGTGCGTTAAATACGGTATCCACAGGGTGGTTGGTTTTACATAACAGATTTAGGGAGACATTTTGTGTATGATTGAGGAGCAGGTACGGTTGGGGTATAACGTAACACAAATAAGATTATGTTTTAGAGGGTGTTTTATTTATATTTTTCAAATTATTAATTTTTTTGGTAATTTTATAGGAAAATAAAAGTGGTGTTATTATGAATTGTAAGGCAATTCACGAAGGGTTATGAAGTAGTTGAATTGTGGTTAAGTTAATTAACATTGATTAATAATTAACGAACATTAATTTACATAAATGGACAGTGTTTTTTTAATTTAATTTATTATATACAAAGGAAATGTGTTCAGTTTGGGTGTTTGTTGTTAGGGTGGATTTTTTGGATGGAATGATGGGATATACATAATTTGAAAAAAAGGAAAGAGAAAAGAAGACAGAGAGAGAAAAGAGAAAAATGCATTAATGAACTGAGAAAATTCAAAAAATATACTGTAACACGTAATTTAAGATAGAGACAATTATACACAATATCAAAACAAGTACTCAAAAATTAATAGATACCAATACAAATAATATAACAAATACAAAACTAACCTTGTTTACTTACACGTATGTGCAAACATGCTGTATTTCAATGCACATAATTATTATCAAAATTATTCGATTCGTCACGTACCACGTCTTATTGCACAACATAACATACAGAAATACATTATACACATGAATGTGATCTATAACATTATGCATAGAAATTCATCATACACATAAAAATGACTAAAAGTAAATAAATAGAATATTCAAACATCAGGTCTCCAATCCTGTGGAGAGAAAGGTAACCATTAATGATAAGCATGGTATATGATCCTCAGTTCTACATGCAGCCTAAGGAAACAAAACCGTGCGGGGTGGAAGACATTTGAAAATAAGACAATAAACTACGTGGCCTACTCCACTAACGGATACTTTCGGTTTTTAAGTAACCAGTCTCATCGACAAACCAGATGCATACAGTTATATCGACAAACCAATCAAAGGGGGATCTTTCACAGGTCAAAGACCAATCAAATGACGACAGGATGGAACACCAACTAGGTAATTCAAATTTGTCTTACCATGAAGACTCGCGAAACTAACGACACAGGCATACACCGGGGGAAGAGAGAGAAAAAAAAAAAAAAGTGGGAAGTGCACACGGTAAACTGAAGGATTCTGTGTTAAAGTACACCGGAGGTGGGGGAATCCTGTAAATCTCGACAATATCACAGGAATGTCACACGCGCTAGTGAGTAGAGGGCAGATGTGAATGTTAGACAGGTTAAAGGGGTTGAAAAAACAGGGGAAATGTGGGAAAGGATTTCTTTTTTATGTCTCTCTCTCTCAGTTTCTCTACAAGTACGAGTCAACGATCGCGTCGCTGCTTATTAAATATAATACTGTCCACACTCGGACAGTAATCGAGAACAACATGCAGTACCTTGTTAGTGTTACTGATCTTCGGATAGCAAACTCGCTGGTTTGCGGAAAACGACTCGCAGATAGTGCACTGAAAAATCTCTACCGTTATTAATTTTACGAAACAAAAAATGTTACGCTTAAGATTCTCTCTGCACTTCTTTTTCTACAACAGTGAAAGGGATCAACACACCATCGGCTGAAGCTTGTGCCAACAAAATCTTT
>CAUZXP010000379.1:12500-15000 GCA_963584105.1 Alviniconcha strummeri | reverse complement strand
TAGTGAAGCTGAACGAAGGGACCAAGCGAATGCAGAAAGTACCCAGCAAGCGAGGCACGAAAGCCATAGCTTTGACTTGGTTAGACTGACCTGTTTCACGCCGAGTTGTCTCTGAAGAGATACGGGCGGGGATCAAAATCCCAGGAGGTGTGGGACCAAGGAAGCTATAGGCTATCTAACGCTACACCGTCCCCACCAGAACGATTTCTGAACTACTCCAGGTTTTAAAGAGAGAAACTGACTGTGACAGCTGTCAGTTGTCTGCAGAGAGGATATTAATTTGACATATTAGAGGTGAAGCCGCACTGGGGAGAAACGACCACAAACACTGAAATGAGTTCCAAGAGAGTTCAACATGAGTCTCATAACAAACAAATCGTGGTGACATTGAGGTGCAGTCTGAAGGTCTGTACGTCACGGGGATGACCAAACCCAAGAACGGATTCAGGGTTTTCGGATAGCGAGAAACGCGCAAGATACACTGGTGTGTGTGTGTGTGTGTGTGTGTGTGTGTGTGTGTGTGTGTGTGTGCGTGCGTGCGTGCGTGCGTGCGTGCGTGCGTGCGTGCGTGCGTGCGTGCGTGCGTGCGTGCGTGCGTGCGTGCGCGCGTGCGTGTGTGTGTGTGTGTGTGTGTGTGTAGAGAGAGAGACAGAGAGAGACAGAGAGAGACAGATAGACAGAGACAGAGACAGAGAGACAGAGATCAGTGGTCTAGTTGATATTGACCCTGTTGTTGTAAACATTAACCACTAGCCCGGTAAATAGTGACCACCAGCGTGGTAAACAGTGACCACAAGTCTGTTAAATAACGCGTTTACAATGACTGGTCTGGTGAATAGTGACTATCAGTCTGGTTAAATATTCCTCACTGGTCTGGTAAATAACTTCTGGTCTGGTAAATATTCCTCGTAGGCCGGCAGCCTAAGCTGCGCTCACTGGTCTAGTAAATAGTGACCACTGGCCCGTCTGGTCATTAGCAGCTAAACATCTGGTAAATGAGGATCAGCTGTCTGGTAAAATAGTCAGTCTGGTTTGGTAGATAGTGAATGAATAACATGTTGTAGTTGCACAGGTCACACCTGACTGTACGGACTAAAAACCGGGCCACGTTCATGCGAGACAATTACCGCTGTTTTAAGACCACCGTTTGAAAACCGGTTGGACGGCCAAAACCCACCGATCTTTTGTGACCACGTTTTTCTTGATTTGGTGCAGTGTGGTGAAAGTGCGAACGCTGCACGCTACACAGAGCCTGGGTGACGAGCCATAATGACTCAGCAAAGAGCGAATGCTACTTGTTAGAGAACACGAACACGGCGTGACCAGCTTTGGCTCAACTGTAAACGCTTCTTGCTCAGGAACACCTAGCTGGGCGGTCAGCTATGACTGACTAAAATGTCACTTGATGCTACCTGCTCGGATACACTGCTTCAGGCAACGAACTGTCGCAGACTAAAATGTGAATGCTACTTGCTAGAGGACGCCCTGTGACCACCTCTGGTTGACTGATTGACTGACTGACTGACCTGACGCTTATGACTGGCAAAGTGTGAATGCTACTTGCCAGAGAACGCTTCGTGGCCGCTTCTGGTTGACTGACTGACTGACTGACTGACTGACGTGACGCTTATGACTGGCAAAGTGTGGATGCTACTTGCTAGGGAACGCTCTGTGACCACCTCTGGTTGACTAACTGACTGACTGACTAACTGGCGTGACGCTAATGACTGGCAAAGTGTGGCGCAAATGACTGGCAAAGTGTGAAGCTAATGACTGGCAAAGTGTGAAGCTAACGACTGGCAAAGTGTGAAGCTAATGACTGGCAAAGTGTGACGCTAATTACCGGCAAGGTGTGACTGCTGCACACTAGGGATGAACAGAAACCTGCTGATGACCGACTCTTGTATTTCAGACTATGAAATTAGACCTGCAAGTGCACCGTAACAATCACAGCAGACTCCCTGCTCAGAGTTTAACAGTATTCCAAAAGACTGCACGGGCAAGTCGGTTGTTCCGTTGGTGTCGTGGCTTGTTGTGTTGGGTGTGGCGTGCGCAAGCTGGCACCACGGACTTTGTTCCGAGATTCCCAGACAGTTAAAAAAAGAAAAAGAAAGAAAAGAAAAAAAGAAAAGAAAAAAAGCATGTGACGTCATGACCCATGGCAGACAGGGCGCATGCACACGGCACCAATTCGCCGCAGTGTGCAGGTCACAAGAGGTCACATCGCTCCCATTGCAGTCAATCGACAGAGAAAGCACGCCCCCTGGATGCAGTTTAATGACGCTGGGAATCGTACGAATCTTCTCTTATTCAGAATGCTTCCTTCCCCCCTCCCCTCCCCTCCCCTTCCCTCCCCGCCCCTTCCCTCCTCCATCCCCCACCCGACCAGTCAAAACAGTCGTGGGGTCATTCATATTAACTGTGTCAATACAGTAGTGTGTGGGGTGTGTGTGTGTGTGGGGGGGGGGGGGGGGGGGGGCTCTTTGCTTTTAAATTGCGA
>CAUZXP010000379.1:0-10000 GCA_963584105.1 Alviniconcha strummeri | reverse complement strand
CTCAGGTGGTCTTTATCCTTGTAACTTAAACGTTCAATGTTCCTTTGCGTCCGCAAAAACCACAAGGCTTACTGTGATTAGGGACGGGGAGCCGAGGCCGGACGGCCATTCGATTTTCATTGACACAGCTCCTTTTTTTTCTCGCCTCCCCCCCACCCACCCCCTCAAAGCCAGACTGGATTCAGTGTCACTATTGCGCGCAAGCACAAGCACAACAAATTATTTGACGAAGACTTCTCTCTATGTATACATTTTCGTGAATAAAATTTCACCTACTCGTTTTTGCTTCACATGATGCCCTCCAAAAAAATACAACTATTTTTTTATTTTTTTAACTGACTCAACACTAGGCGCCTAGCAAGGACCACTTTATCAGGTTTTGGCTGAACCTAAGTTACAATCATTGTAAAATACAGTTTTCGAGTTCGAGTTCTCTCTCTCTCTCTCTCTCTCTCTCTCTCTCTCTCTCTCTCTCTCTCTCTCTCTCTCTCTCTCTCTCTCTCTCTCTCTCTCTCTCTCTCTCTCTCTCTCTCTCTCAATTCCGGTGGTTGCTTGTTCGAGACCGTAAGCAAAAACACCCACAAAGAAAATAAAAAGATGTTCAAACTTCACATTAACATCGGCTCGTCTGTTTCCTTCGCAAGACGTTTGACTGGGGGGCCGTACTTCAAGTCTTAGTGAGTGACTGATACTACGCCGAGAGAATCTAGTGTATGGATTGTTGGAGAAGAAGAATAGTGGGGTCAGTCTTTGAACGCCATTTCTCAACGGTAAGGCCTAGTTTCGTACTTTTCATATTGAAGCTAAGACAACCGACATCGAAACACACAACATTAACATAAACAGAATTTGTCATCAGACATTGCCCGCCTACCTTGGTCACAGCGTGTGTAATTTTTTTTTTTTTTTTTTTTTTTTTTTTTCGGTTACTTTTGTTGAGACCGCTCAGTTGAGTGTTGTTTGTCTGTGTAGTATTTGTATTCTCGCTAAGTTACTGCCGTCCCTTTCACTGCCAGTACGTATCTTCGCTGTTACATTTGTCCCTCTTTTTTTCTCTCTCTTTTTTTCCCCCTTTTTTCTTTTCTTTTTTTCTCTCTCTCTCTCTTTCTTTCTTTCTTTGTGTGTGTGTATGTGGTCTTCCCTCTCCCCCCCCCCTTCCTCCTCTTCTTCTTTTTCTCCTTTTCTTCTGGCCTACGCCTCAAAATATGTACAGCTTCTTTGAGTCAACTTAAATCCCCCCCCCCTCCCCCTCCCCACTACTTTTTAACGGCAAAGTCTTTGAGGCTTGAATTCCCAGGCAACCCAACTGCCATTTTCTAAAACTTTGCAAACTGCAACCTACATGACACCCGGCAATTTCCTTCATTCTTCCGGATGAGAGAGAGGTGGGACTGGGGAAAGAATAATCTCTTTGTCTCCTTCGGGCCTGAGTTCTAAGCTCACACAGGAAATTCTTTAAAACAAATTACACGCGGCCTACATCAAGCTCAGTGAGTCTGAAACAGAACCAGTCTGCTTCTCTCTCTCCCTCCCTCTTTTTTTTTCTTTTTTCTTCCCCCCCCCCCCCACCCCCCTTCTTCTTCCTCTCGGTCTTTTGCCCTGGCTGCCAAGTGGAGAGCGAAGGCGAACCGGAATGGAGGGGGCTGTGAGGAACTGAGACGGATGCAGCTTATCTGAAATTCCTGCCTGCCAGGTACAACGATAAACAGATTTTGGAAGGCTTCTCGGTGTCTAATACAGAAGCGCCAGACAGGAAGCAACACTGAGCTAAAAAAAATAAAAGCTGCGATGATGAACTGAACTTTTTAAAACGTTGCGGGTGGCAAAGCAATATTACAACACTGAGAAAACGAAGTTGTTCGCTACGTTCCGTGCCAAAACTGACATAAATGTACTTTAATTAAATTCTTGTTTAGACCTTAACTGACATATCCTTTTTCGGGTGATGCGGCCATTTTGCATACATTTTGCTAAAACTGAACAGCTACAGCAGAGAGGGGTTCCTCTCTTTCACTAGGCTAAGTTAGTAGTCTGTAGTGATGGTGGGGGGGCGGGGGGGGGTATGTATACAAAGTGTCAGCTGGGGCAATTGAAACGCGAGGCTCTTTTTTTTTTCTTTTTTCTTTTATTATCAGTCTACGCCTCTATTTTTCGTTCCGACTAGTGTTTAAGGAAAGAAATGATCTTATTTCATCTATTGCCGCGTTGTATTGTTTACTGACATTCGAGCACGTCTATTATTCAAAACGAAATCAACCATGATATGACACTGAGCGTCAAATCATAGTCTAGACAAACGAAACAATGACGTACAAAGCATACGCAGATATTTAGTTACGGCATTGCTGAACTATAACTCACATATGCAATCAGATTGGAAAAGAGCTTAACTTACCTTATAACTGAAAACGGGTTACATTTTCACTATAAAGAATTTGCTAAATACCTCATTTCTTCTACACAGTTCATCAACAGTTAATTATATCTTCAAACAATGCATCATGAAAGGCAATATAAACATGAAAATAGCATGCACGTGAAGCAGGCGCATGCAAGCACTGAGGTGATCACTCAGTATGGGGTATCCATATTTGGAGCTTGGGTCCAGAACAACGCGAAACACGGCAGGCCAGGAGGCTGTATAGTCTGGGAAGGCAGTAAGTACTCCAAACACAGAAGGGGGGAAAAAAGAAGAAATTCCAGGCAGCGGCTACTCCAAGAAGTTCAAGAAGTGCAGGACGTTTCAGTGCAGCAGCAGTGTCATCTATCTCGCCGGATGATCTTTCACTCACTCCTCAAGTCAAGTCCCTCCCGAAAAGGCTGAAGTTCCTGAAAAGTTCCGAAGCTGGCACACGGAGGTAAGGTTACGTCAAAGAGAGCGGATGAAGTCAAAACAGGTAAACAACACACTCCAAGGGAAAACGAAGGAGAAACGAGTAGGTTAGAAATCCGTGGTTCAAATTATTTCAGTTATCGTGCAGGCACATTCAGTCACACACACTCCTGGTCCGAAGAGAATCAGTGGACGTTCTTTAAAGCCAGGCCTATCATTGCCGAAATGGCTAAAGGTCAAACAGAGGACGATCCACGCAGAGTCGCTCACGGTTGCTGCTTCGACAATAAAGTCGTCAGTTTCAAGGTGAAAACTCGTCTTTTCCTTCTTCTTCTTTTTTTCAAAGCTTGCAGCTTCACCCAGGAACTAACGGTGACATGCTTGACTTGTTTCCTCCAAGCGGGTTAATCCTCAAGCTATGCAAAGCCCAGGTTGCTCGCTCCCACCCGTGACTGTGACAGGCTCTCGTCCGGCTAATCGGATAATCTCGATCGCATGCACGGTCACTCTTTTCACTCCCGCCTCAGTCCACGCCTCTGTGGCCGAAAGAGCCCTTCTAGTGGGAGGCACTGATTGAAAACATTGTAGGTTTGGAGTAATTACAAAACAAGGTCCTACAAACTGGCTAAGGGCAAGGCCACAAGTCACAGACAACAGCACTGGGAGGTCACGCTCATTGGGATTGCACTGGTCTCTTTCGGGTTATCACCAACTACACTGAAAGGTAAAAACTAAGGAAGGTGGGGAGGGGAATAACGAAACAAAAAATCAAGGATCTAGAAGAAGTGTTTTAGGCACACGGGTAAAGAGGTAGGTATAAGTACAGGTAGGTGATGGGAGGGTACAGGTAAAGGCTGCTATTGATACGGCAGGGTACCGGCCGGCGGAAGCCCGCAGGGGTCACAGGTAGAGAGTACAGAGCAGGCACACAATAGGAGCACCGCACACCACACGCTGCACCAATACTTACGATCTCGAGCTGTTCTGAGGGGATAGTGAAAGAGCACAGCTCTATATACCTCAGCCTCCGATTACCTGCCTTCAGATTATGCAAACAGGTCGGCCATTGGTCGGAGCGCGAAGGGGGTGGATGGGAGATGGAGTGAAACCCAACCCCGCCGCCCTGCTCTATATGGAAGAGAGCGAGCGAGCCAGCCTCAGTCGAGCTGCCCGTACTGCTCGATGCCCTGTTCGGTATGCACTGTCCTCCCTCTTCTTCTTCTTCTTCTTGTTCTTCTTCGTCAGCCTCCTCTCTCGGAGCTACCTATGTGATGATGAGCAGGCTTCAGGAGGCTGCGTGAGCGGTTTACAGCTCGGTTGGACGGCCGGGCGGCGAAGATGTTGGACGAATCCCAGAAGGCAATAGACCTGGCTGCCAAGAGAACTGTGGCGGAGAATAGAATAGACGCAGTGTCAGCATAAAGATACCCGATCCCTGTCAGTGGTGAACCTTTACATCATACACACACACACACACACACACACACACACACACACACACACACACACACACACACACACACACACACACACACACACACACACACACACACACACACACACACACACACATGCACGTGCAGCTAGTCTGTATGGAAGGTTTTGGCGTGTTGTCAATGTGCAGGTTTGAACATCATCGCTGCTGTCGTGCGGCACGGTATCAGTGCAGGGATGGCGGGTATGGGCCCGTCAAATTGTTCGCTGTAAGCCTATCGCCGAGGTGCTGCAGCCCACGGCCGCCGCTTTCCGCTCAGTGTGGCTAATCGGTTGCAGCAGCTTCTGGTGTTTGTAGACACTATTTGGTTATTCTTGTTTTGTTTTGTTGATTGGTACCCGTCCGTAATAAGCCTCATGGTTTCTGTGGACGTTAAGCACCATGTTTACTTAATTTTGTTGATTGCTTGATTTGTTTGGTGGTGTGGTTTTAATGTGTGTGTGTGTGTGTGTGTGTGTGTGTGTGTGTGTGTGTGTGTGTGTGTGTGTGTGTGTGTCTGTGTGTCTGTGTGTCTGTGTGTGTGTGTGTGCGTGTGTTTGTCTGTGTGTGTGTCTGTCTTTCTGTCTTTCTGTCTGTCTGTCTGTGTGTCTGTGTGTCTGTCTGTCTGTCTGTGTGACTGTCAGTGTGTGTGTGTTGTTGTTGTTGTTGTTGTTGTTGTTGTTGTTGTTGTTGTTGTTGTTGTTGTTGTTGTTGTTTGCTTCTTCTTCTTTTTTTGGGGGGGGGTAAATTTTCATTGTCCGGCCTTGCAGGAATTCGGGTCGCCTTACCCGGGGTCAATAAGGCACAGCAGCCGCAAGAATAACGCTACCCATTCCTATCAGTGTGTGTAGTATTTTCGTGTGTCCAGACAATGCTATATGACTGCCAGTGCTTGGGATTTGTAACGTGCGCGCAGATGTCGATGCATGCGATTGCACACGGGGGCTGTACGGACACCGTAAGAGAGTCTGCACTGAAAGTAAATTCTGGGAGAAAAATTCCTTGCCGCACCAGGGACTCGAACCCGCGTCAATATTGCGCCGGCCTGGCTTTTCAGTCGGACACTTTACGAGCTGAGCTATTCCCGCCCAAAGACTGTAATTAGTCTGTCTTACACGTCGTCTAACGGCCGCAGCTATTTAGTTTTGCTGTATTCTAAATATGGTTTCTCAGTCCGTCCAAGGCCGAAACCAGCCTTAATTCTCACCTCGTGTTTCGGTCGAACGTTCAAGACCTGCCTTTCTCTGTGATAAAACAAGAGCTCAAAATGGAAACGGATTCATTTGGAGGATTTCATAAGCAACTGTACAACAATGCAAAAAAAAACTTGTAACCAAACTAGTTCACAAAGCCAAATCTACTTACTATTGTAATAAGATCAAGGAGAGTCTGTCATGTAAACAACTGTTCAGTGTGGCTAACCAGCTACTCGGAAACAAAAAGCCATCTCCTCTTCCAACAGTCTTTCCTCTGATCGATCTTCCGAAACGCTTTCTCGACTTTTTCAAAGACAAGATTGAAACTATCAGAAACAAACTTGATGTCCTTTCATCTAATCCACCTGCTTGCACTGAACTTTCTTTCCATGGCAGACCCCTCACTCATTTCAGACCTGTAACCGAGGACTTTGTCAGACGCACCATACTCAGCTCACCTTTAAAAACATGTGAACTTGATGCGTTTCCTACCCCTCTGTTACTTGAATGCCTTGACTCTTTGTTACCTTGCATTACTGCTGTATTCAAAAACTCCTTGGTATCTGGTGTTTTCCCATCTGTCTACAAGTCTGCTCTAGTTAAACTCCTTTTGAAAAAGATGTCCCTTGACCCTGATGACTTAAAGAACTACCGTCCTTTGTCAAATTTATCTTTTCTGTCAAAAGTCTTAGAAAGAATAGTTCTGTCTCAGCTAAACGAACACTTGAATCACAACAACCTTCTCAGTCCTCTCCAGTCAGCCTACAGACCCAACCATAGCACTGAAACTGCCCTGCTCAGGATCGTTAACGACCTTTTAACAGCTATGGATAACAACAAAATATGCTTTTTGACACTCTTAGATCTCTCAGCAGCCTTCGATACAATAGCTCACCAAATTCTCCTTACACGACTTCAGCACTCTTTTGGCATTTCTGGACCTGCTCTATCTTGGTTCTCGTCTTATCTTTCTAACAGAACACATGCAGTCACCATAAATAGTCTGCAGTCTGAGCATACTACGCTCCATTATGGCGTTCCCCAGGGTTCTGTACTGGGCCCTGTGCTTTTCATACTCTACACCCAGCCTCTCTTTAACCTAGTAAGCAAGCACGCAGTCAGTCACCATGCTTTCGCTGATGACAACCAACTTTACAAGATTAGTACACAAGACGCAATTCACCAGTCGATAGAAACTCTCCAGAACTGCACTATAGATGTCAAGTCTTGGATGACCGCAAACAAACTTCAACTAAATGACAACAAAGCTGAGGCCATTATCATACTTTCAAATAGAATGTCTGTCCACAGTCCTTTGCCGTCTGTCATTCACATCGGAGACGCCGATGTCCCATTTGTGTCGTCTGTTAAAAACCTCGGTGTAACCCTGGACTCGAATCTCAGCATGTCTCAACACATAAGCAACACGTGTAAAGCCGCATACATACAGATCAGACATATAAGTTCCATACGACACCTTCTCACCACTGAAGCAACCCAAACCCTTGTATGCTCTCTTGTCCTCTCTCGCTTAGACTACTGTAACTCTTTGCTTTCAGGTTTCCCTCAGTACTTACTAGACAAACTTCAAAAAGTTCAGAATGCAGCAGCAAGGCTTGTGTGTAAAGCTAAGAAATCTGACCACATCCATCCTATTCTTGAAACTCTGCATTGGCTACCAGTAACACATCGCATTCAATACAAAATTTCAACTATCTGCTTCAACTCCATCTCTGGAACAGCCCCTCAGTATCTGTCCGATCTCCTTCAACCTTATACTCCAGCAAGACAATTACGATCTGCATCTGACACACGAACCTTTGTCACCCCCCGTGTAAACACAAAAACATTTGGTGAAAGATCTTTTTCTTATGCTGGCCCATCTGTCTGGAACAATTTGCCTCAAACACTCCGCCACTCTGATTCTACCTCCTCTTTTAAAGCCGCCCTCAAGACGCACCTGTTTAATAACTATTTCTAAACTGTTTTTCACAGCCCCTCGTCCGACACTGTGTGTGTGTGTGTGTGTGTGTGCGTGCGTGCGTGCGTGCGTGCGTGCGTGCGTGCGTGCGTGCGTGCGTGCGTGCGTGCGTGCGTGCGTGCGTGCGTGTGTGTGTGTGTGTGTGTGTGTGGTTAGTGTTATTGTAAAGCGCCCTGTGCTGCCACCTAGTGCGGTAGATGGGCGCTCTAGAAATATTCTTTATTATTATTATTTAAAATACCCTGTTGGTTTCATTTTCAAATTAGATTAGAACTGAACTCGCGTCAGTAACGAATAGCGGTATTAGCTGTTTTAATCTGAAACACCGTCAAGTGTCACGGCGCAGATCCTTTTTTTTTTTTTTTGGGGGGGGGGGTCCTTTTCATTGGTGGTTGTTCGGGTGATGTGAACACGCAATAAAAAAAAAAGTAAACATGGTGTGTCCACAGAAACCACAAGGCATATTAGGGACGGGGAGGGGGGGTGAAGGTGGTATGGAGGTGGGGGAAGAGGGAGATTATATACCTATTGCTACACGGTCAGCACCAAAATGACTGAAGGTGCTGTGAACACGCACTTTTCTTGCCTGTTATCTAAAGGTGATGCGTGTATGCGAAACGGAAAAGCCGGGTACACTGGTTGTCGTTTTGTGCAGCCAGTCCCTCTAATCGTTACTCACGGACGTCGGCAGGTTGGAAAATGAATATGAAGTCAAGCAAAACATTTTGAAACTGAGCTGGTCGGTTCAAAAGGTTAGTTCCTTTGAATCATAGAGTGAATGACTCAGGGTGATGTGAACACGCAATTTTCTAGCTTGGTGTAAAAAGGTGCATTAAACACGGAAGAGTCATGTCATTAGTTGTTGTCTTGTGCAGCCAGTCCCTCTAACCATTACTCACGGAAGTCGGCAGGTTGGAAATAAATATGAAGTCAAGCAAAACATTTTGAAACAAAGCTGGTCGATTCAAAAGGTTAGTTGCTTTAAAGCATAGAGTGAATGAGTGCGGGGTGGACGAATTTTCAAGTCTGAATGTATCACTGAAACTGTCCTGCATGTCTCACAGACAGACCAGTTAAATTCGGGTACATTTAGGGAAAATATTACTCTCTAGTCCCGCTAACCATCACTGACATGTAGACTTCAGTGATTTTTAACATCAGTCAAATTAATGTAACACTTAAAAAAAAACTAAATCCTCACGCACATTCACATTCAGTCCTTCGACTTTTGCAGTCGTCTGGGGGGACCTGAGGGCAGAAGAGCAGACGTCCTCCTCAGTCCAAGCTGTTCTGTTGGCGGCCATCGACACTGAGGAGGTCTGGGAAGGTCACCTCCGTCCAGTCCTTTCCTCGACTTTCAGTTTTGATTTTGATTTCATCTTCTTCAGTATTGGACTCGGAAAGGCCTGCGTACTCCGACAAAACAAGACTATTCCATTTAATGTAGAGCTAACCTCTCAGCCATAATTTAGGAACATTTCTGGTCAGCAAATCCTGTCTCTGAGGCTATTCTTGGGAGGAAATGAACTGCGCTGCCAGTCCTACAGATTTGTGTGACGTGCAAGGTGGAATGGGTTGAGGAGGTCAACAAAAATCAGTAAACAACGTTGCGACGACACGCTGACAAGAAACATACCTAGCACCAACTCGGCAGCGGTTCGAATAATGCGCAAGGTTTGGCCGGAGCCTCTCACTAAATCGTGCCGGCGCTTTTAAATGTAAGATTCCCCAGATAACTCGGTCAGTGTATGCGCCAATACAGATTTTTTTTTTTTTTTTTAATCCTCACTACCGACTGATCCTGGGGAGAATATTGGCGCTACTGTAAACGAAAGATTCCTCAGAGAGTTAGGCCAGTGTGGGCACGCGACCAACTTCGTTTACGAGAAAAGACCACCGCGAAGATACTGTGTATATGATGCCAAGCCGACTGCTGTGTGGCCAAAATTGACTGTCATAAGATGATGATGATGAAAATAAATCCAAAGTATCTATTGGCCCCTTTCACGATAAATTCTCCTGAGGGATCTGTTTCAGTGTGTGTGTGTGTGTGTGTGTGTGTGTGTGTGTGTGTGTGTGTGTGTGTGTGTGTGTGTGTGTGTGTGTGTGTGTGTGTGTGTGTGTGTTTGTGTGGGGGGGGGAGAGAGAGGGGGGCTGGTAGTCAGTGATCAAAAATGCAAAGATAATCTTGTACTGAGAAGAACCTTCTGTTGACTGCTAACATAGACATCTGACTACTTCACGAGTCATGTTCAAGGCGTAAATAGATCCCGCTGTTTCAAAATCAGAAGAAAAATGACTTACAGGTATAGCATGCGCATTTGTGTTTGTGTATGCAACTGAGTGCGTGCGTGCGTGCGTGCGTGCGTGCGTGCACTGTGTGTGTGTGTGTGTGCGTGCGTGCCTTGCGTGCATGCATGCGTGCGTGCGCCACGTTGATACGCGGGTGCGTGAGTGGGTGCACAGAAAGAACCATAAAACGTGTGATTTCTTCCTTGAATCTTCGCCGAGGACCT
>CAUZXP010000378.1:5000-13992 GCA_963584105.1 Alviniconcha strummeri | reverse complement strand
TAACTCCCTTGCCTATTGAATCTGCACGAGCGCTCTGGGCGTCATTCTGTTTCAGATTTGTTACAACAGACAAAACAAACAAAACATATATATATATAACAAACAGACGTGACAAAAGACTGCATCCTCTAACCTGGCCTTTGATAATAATAATAATAATCATAATAATAGGACACCACAGCACGGCAAGTCAGCGATGGAATTGTAAACCCCAGCCAATCGTATACGTCACAAGTGAGCCGGTTTGGCTTAGCGGCAAGGCGTTAGGCTGGTAAGCAGAGGGACCTCGGTTCGAATCCGCTTCTGCTCTCCCTTCTCTTCAAAAATGGTGGTCTCTGCACACTGTCTTGTGCCTTCGTCCCTCACAATTAATGAAACATTAAAATGTCTCTCATCACTGCCCATCTTAATGCACGTCATTCTGGTGGTGACAGTGTAGCGATATGTATATAATCTCCCTCTTTACCCCACCTCCATACCCTCCCCCCCCCCCTTCTCCCCGTCCCTAATAAACCTTATGGTTTCTGTGGACGTTTAACACCATGTTTAGTTACACGTCACAATCGTGTGCGTCACCTCATGACGACGTCGACAGAGAAGAATGATGATGACACTCACACTGAGGAATAAAGCTGAATGGACAGCGGTTACAGCGATGGAATTTGGCAGGAAACTGTTTAAGGTTCAGTGACGTTCCTGCTCCAAGGCATTTGCCGACAGGACCGTAGTCTGAGTACATGACTAGGGCTAGTACACAATGAACACTGCCCATTCCAGCCAAGACCAGTCTGGGTACATGACTAGAGCTAGTACACAATGAACACTGCCCATTCCAGACAGGGCCACAGTCTGGGTACACGATTAGGACTGGTACATACGGCAAGACTGCCAATGCCAGACAAGAGTACAGTCCCTACAGCATTTTCCACAGTTCTCTCCCCTCTTCAGAGAATCACGAATGCAGCAGTTGCCGTATGGTGCAACGCTGCAAAAAACAAACAAAAAACAAAAAAACTGTTGGGCAACATGGAGGACCATGTGAAGTCTACATCTTCATCCAAACCACTGGACTGACCATTAATTTTGAGGCAGAACCAAGAAGAAGAAGAAGAAGATCTGCATTGGATTTGTTTTTCACAACGTTTGTGGAAGCGGTTCAAAACTGACCTTGGTAAAACGAAAAATAGTAAACACGAAAAACGACAACAAACAAACAAACAAAATCACCAGATTGTTTATGTTATTTACACACACGCACGCACGCACGTACAAACACACACACACAATAAACCAGCGCCAGCTAGCTTAGTTTGGCTTTCAAAACGCCGTTACATCCTCGTCACGATGTCTTGAGAAGTCGGCCCGCAACGATACGATTCTCAACCACAGTCAACGGTTACTTTGGCCGGGGAATCAGTCAGACCACTTTAAACACGAGACCAATCAGCCAGATCACTTTACCCACTAGACCAATCAGTCAGACCACTTTAAACACGAGACCTATCAGTTAGACCACGTTACCCACTAGACCAATCAGTCAGACCACTTTAAACACTAGACCAGTCTCAACACAAAAGGTCACTTTTGTTATGTTCGATGATAGCACGCGTAGCTAGTCACCCATTACACAGTCCACAGCGGCTACGGGACAATGTAACAATGCAGCCTGAACTGTAGGAGGCCCTTGTCTTCCTAACCTCAACATGTAACAGTCCGTGTGACGCTGCTGGCACGATAGGTATGCGAAAGGAATGCAGTGGAGAGGCTCATACCCTTCTGATGCACTACAATGATCCATAAAGTCCGTGCTGTCTTTCTGATGATGCAACGTGAAGTGTGGTTACTGTATAGTTATTCCCAGTTGTCCGCATTGTTCACGAGGTGATGTGTCACATACGGTGGATCGGAATCGCACACATTTGTCCGTATTGTCCGTGTCGTGAACGTGACGTCAGCATGAAACGTTCACATTTGTTGGAAGTTTCCGTGACGCGATATATTTGGATGGGATAATCGCCATGTGAGTCCGTGTTTCCCACACATTCTGCCTCGACGTTACACAGTGTCATGTCACCTAGACAATGATCGTAGTAACCAGCATCTGTCAACACAATGCGATGTCACCTAGACAATGTAGTAACCAGCATCTGTCAACACAATGCGATGTCACCTAGACAATGTAGTGACCAACATCTGTCAACACAATGTGCTATCACTTAAACAACATAGTAACCAACATCTGTCAACATAGTGTGATGCCACATGCACAATATAGTAACCAACATCTGTCAACACAGTCTGATGTCACCTACACAATATTGTAAACAGCATCTGTCAACACGATGTGATGTCACCTAAACAACATAGTAACCAACATACGTCAACACAGTTTGATGACACCTAAACAATAAAAATTATAGTAAACAGCATCTGTCAACACGATGTGATGTCACTTAAACCATATAGTAATCAACATCTGTCAACACAAGGTGATGTCACCTAGACAATATAGTAATCAACATCTGTCAACACAATGTGATGTCACCTAGAGAACATATTAACCAACATCTGTCACTTAGACAGTATATAAACTAATATCTGTCAACACAATGTGATGTCACTTAGACAGTATAGTAACCAACATATGTCAACAGGTTGCACGAGGCCTGGCAAAGTGAACAGCAACCGAGTACTCCACGTTTGTCCACTTAGACAGTATAGTAACCAACATCTGTCAACAGGTTGCACGAGGCCTGGCAAAGTGAACAGCAACCGAGTACTCCACGTTTGTCCACTTAGACAGTATAGTAACCAACATCTGTCAACAGGTTGCACGAGGCCTGGCAAAGTGAACAGCAACCGAGTACTCCACGTTTGTCCACTTAGACAGTATAGTAACCAACATCTGTCAACAGGTTGCACGAGGCCTGGCAAAGTGAACAGCAACCGAGTACTCCACGTTTGTCTACATTCGCACGAGCGTGGTGTGTAAATGCATTGAAGTCATCAATATTTTACTGGAGGCGACGAGACGTCAACTCAAACCGCACTCATGCCGAAGACTTCACAGACTAGACAATGCAAGCGATCTCAATAAGCGCCATATTTCTCACGTTATTTGTGCATTTACCACTTCGAAAGCAGATCAGGGGATTGTCTTTGTATTATCAATTCACAGAGAACCAAGACAAAGTATGGTCTTCCATTTTTCAATGTTGTACTAATATCTCCGGGATTGTTTCATGTATTATAAATGTAAAAATAAGCTTTATTTCACACGTTCGCATTTTAAACCACAATGTGCAGTATTCTGTCCTTGGGCGAAACAATGAGCACAAGACTATATCACAACACTCAACGAAATTCCGAATCGAGAAATAATGTAAGTCAACGAAGTTACAGTTCGTACTACGTGACCACTGTAATATTCACCACAGTCAAAGAACACTTATTCTACGGGTCACAACTATTAAAATCCATATACTTGTTAAAGTCGTTTTGAGGAATGCTTACTTTTCTTTAAATCGGAAACATGGGACTCCCATTGTCGTAACTGTCATTACATTAAAGTAAGATCATTATAATCTGGTGAACTTGCAGGTTATGACATAATCAATAACCCAGCATTTTGGGAACGGAATTTGTTTGCTTATCGCAAAGCTTTGAACCACGATACTGCAGCACAGATGTCACATAATTAGGTAACAATCGTTGAGTTGATCTCAGCTCTCAGAGAAATCACTGGCGCTATATTCACTAACGAGGAAAAAACATGGGCGTGATTTTACACACGGGGGATATTTTTGCCGTGATCTTCACACTTAGGGAAATCTTGACGTAATCTTCACACTTAGGGAAATCTTGACGTGATGTTCATACTCAGGGACCTTTCTTTAGCTAAAAATAAATAAAAATAAAATAAAAAATAAATAAAAAGACACACCCGGGAATCTCTGGTGTGAAAAGTTCACACTGGGGGGAAACATGGCATGACACTGAGACATGGAGTAATATTTAAAGTGAGGTTTCCGCACAAGAACTCTTTATACATTCAGGGAAATAATCAGGGAAATATGGCGAGGTGTTCAAGCTATGGGGAATCTTTGGCGTGATATTCATGCACGTGGAAATCTTTAGCGTGGTGTTCACGCTCATAGAAATATTTGGCGTGATATTCACGCTCGCGGAAATCTTTGATGTTCACGCATGAAGAAATCGTCAGCGTGATATTTACACTCAGGCAAACCTTTGGCGCCAAGTTCACATTCGAGGAAAATCTCTGGTGTGTTTTTCACACATGGGGATAGTTTAGCGTGCTGTTCACGCACGGGGAATCTTTGGCGTGCTGTTCACGCACGGGGAATTTATAACGTGATGTGTAGACACGTGCAACTATTTGGCGTGGTGTTCACACACAGGGACATATTTGAGGGGAAACTAACTAACAACGTGAACTGAACACATTTGCAATGAACACTTAGACCCTATTGCAGACGTTCTGATGAGACGAAAATAGAATTCTAACCTAGCCACAATAAAACTTCCAGCGTCGTAACAGTGAATCAGAAGAAGCCACGTGACACATTCCTCCGACCAGCGTCAAATGACATAAACAACGTGAAAACTTGATATTTCATGACGTAAGCATTACGTCACACACGGTCTCATGGTTCCTCCCAAGGAGTCACAGATTAAGGTTTTCCTCTGATGTCAGAAGGCGTCGGATGCAAAGGCTCGATCACACGGCCCCCTCCGGTGACGTCAGCCACGCAGATGACGTCATTTGAAGCTTCCGGGTGGCGCAGGGATATGTCATACGAGGTCAGTCTCTGGCTCAGAGTCGAGTGCGGTAGGGGTGTGGCTTGGAAATAGGCTGGTAGGGGTGTGGCTTGGACAGGGGCTGGTAGGGGTGTGGCTTGGAAATAGGCTGGTAGGGGTGTGGCTTGGACAGGGGCTGGTAGGGGTGTGGCTTGGAAATGGGCTGGTAGGGGTGTGGCTTGGAAAGGGGCTGGTAGGGGTGTGGCTTGGAAAAGGGCTGGTAGGGGTGTGGCTTGGAAAGGGGCTGGTAGGGGTGTGGCTTGGAAAAGGGCTGGTAGGGGTGTGGCTTGGAAAAGGGCTAGATGGGGCGTGGCCAGTGAATGGGCTGGAAGGGGTGTGCGGGAAGGGGCTGGAAGGGGGCGACATCTCCGAGGTCCTCAGGATGGTGATACCGGAGTCGGAACTAGAAGAGTCGTGTCGGTCTTTGTCCTGCAACAGACACAGCGAGTTTTTTTGTTGCTGTTGGTTGCTGGTTGCTGTCCCCACTGACCCTCATATCCACAGATCCCTCCTACTGATACCCTGACAGGAAAATGAAGCGTGAGAATGGAGTTCACGACGCATAGTGAGCTCATCAAGGAAGTGTTAGTGATGGTGTCGAAAACCCTCGCCTAATAAATTTATATATATATTTTTTTTTTTATTCGATTAAAACAAAAAGCTGTTAATTAAAAAAACAGAAGCAACATTTTTATTTTTTATATACTGTAGATCATGTTAGTTTCACCTTCACAAACACGATAAGCTTATTATTATTATTATTATGAATCACGTTTATATAACGCTATTCTCTACTCTCGAGCAGACTCACTGCGCTCTTCTCGAAGTTTTAGCCAGCGAAAGTATGAAACAAGAATGACTGCTGGCGTTCTACAACGGTCTTACAAGCACCGGGCGTAGCTCATCCCAACGAAGGTAAGGAGATTAGTTCTCCATCTCATTTTGTATCGTTTTTCACCGTTTAACTGTTGTTTACATGTTGTTTGAGTGTTGTTTAAGTTTGCATATTGAGAGAAAGGGGTGTGTACTTCTAAGGGTCTGTGTGTGTGTGTGTGTGTGTGTGTGTGTGTGTGTGTGTGTGTGTGTGTGTGTGCGTGCGTGCGTGCGTGCGTGCGTGTGTGTGTGCGTGCGTGCGTGCGTATGAGTGTGTGAGTGTGCTTGCGTGTGTGTGTGTGTGTGTGTGTGTGTGTGTGTGTGTGTGTGTGTGTGTGTGTGCGCGCGTGCGCGCGCGCAGGTGTGTGTATATGTGTGCGTGCGTGTGCGCGCATGTGTGTGCATGTACTTTCGGTGGCGCGGACGGGTGTATACCTCTAACTATGCTAGTTGATGTATGTCAGTGTTGTCGTTTGCTTATGTTTATATGCTTACCGCTGTTCGAAACTGTTCCAAGCACTGGACAAGAAAACGACATAGCTCAATTCAAGAAAAGAAAAAAAGAAGAAAAAAGAAAAAGAAGAAGAGATAAGCTATTTCGTTTCTCATCTTACTTTTCATCGTTTTTAGCCGTTTAACCCCTTCACTGCCCCCAGCCCATAACATTCCCGGGCTGAAAGATGCACGGGCGCGCCTGCAAGCAGTATAGTTCCCGGTCCTATAACATCTACTTTCAACGCTTTGCGTTGTGATGAAAATCCTTCCCATGCTAGTGTTAAAAAGAAGACAAATAGGCTTAAGCGTTTCAAAATTGTAACTTTTACTGGTCGTTTTCAAGTGACATCATGGCAGTGAAGGGGTTAACTGTGGTTTAAGTGCAGTTTTGTCGCTTGACGAAGGTTATTACCCCGAAAATTTGCAGATTGTGTGTCTGTGTCTTATGATGATGATGAGTTGATGCTTAATGTCCTCAGATGTCATTTGACATATTAGGGACAAGTTGTGACCAATGCCGAAGCACGGTTCAATAAAAGCCACATACGTAAGGTGTATGCGTGTTTAGCTGTAACCTGCCACCTGCACTTTTGGCAGAGTGACCGGGATTTTTTACGTGCTACTGTGGTAACACGGGGGTGGAACGGATACCGAAATAAGAGTCAGCACAGAAAGTCGACCCTGGAGAAGAAAATTCTCCCGCCGTTCCAGCAGGGATTCGAACCCGCGACCTTTCAATCACGAGTCCGGCGCTCTAACCACTGAGCTATCCCCGCCCCCAGTCTGTCTTAATAAACAATCGTTCTTTTGAACCTTTTATGTGTTTTGATTCCGCTTTTCGGCACATTTTCCTTGTTGTAAGTCTTGGTGAAAAACAAATCTGAACACAGAATCCGAATAAACAATCTGAAATAAAGAATGCGAATAAAGGACCCGAATAAAGAATTTTAATGTCTTCGCTGACTCACCTTGTCGGACGGCAAGCTGCAGGCGACTCGCTTGGTCCGGATGAGTGGTGACCGTTTGAGGGTGGACGGGGACCTGTCGCCATTGCCAGCCACCGGAGCCAGGAGGGTGGTGCCCTGACCGGTTCCCGGACTGGTCGACGCCTTCTCCCCAGCGCTCATCTGCCCCGACAAGCACGACAGCGGGATCTTGAAGATGTTGAGAGACTGAGCTCCCATCGTTTTGGCTGAAAGAGAACGAAGGGGCACATCATCATCATCATCATCATCATCATCATCATCATCATCATATCATCATCACAGATTATTTATGGCGTCCCATCTCTAAGAGCCCTGAGCTTTTTACATAGACGCTCATTTCATCACACACAAACACACACATAGTCTGTTATCCTATCCCCTATGTCCTGACACGGTCTGTCATCCTGTCTCCGGTCCTGACAAGGTCTGTCATCTTATCCCCTCTGTCCTGACACGGTCTGTCATCCTGTCTCCGGTCCTGACACGGTCTGTCATCCTATCCCCTCTGTCCTGACACGGTCTGTCATCCTATCCCCTCTGTCCTGACACGGTCTGTCATCCTATTCCCTCTGTCCTGACACGGTCTGTCATCCTATCCCCTCTGTCCTGACACGGTCTGTCATCCTATCCCCTCTGTCCTGACACGATCTGTCATCCTATCCCCTCTGTCCTGACACGGTCTGTCATCCTATCCCCTCTGTCCTGACACGGTCTGTCATCCTACCCCCTCTGTCTTGATAGGGTCTGTCATCATATCCCTTCTGTCTTGACAGGGTCTCTCACCATATCCCCTCAATTTTGGCAGATCCGACATCATATCCCCATTCGCTCTGACGAAGTCTGCTTGTATATTAGTTACCCTGATAAGGTTTTACTCATCATAGATGAGCTTCATACTGACAAAGGCTGTCACCGCAAGCGCAACACTCGGATTGTTTCAGTCTAGCAGACTGCACAAACGAATACGAAGGAAAGCGGACCAACCGGAAGGAGAAGGCGGTGGGGAGAAGTTGTCTTTCCCTGATTTCTTCTCTTTGGGCGAAGCTGTTTGGCAGGCGGAGGAGGCAAAGTAGATGTCGCACTGCAACAGGCGGCAAAGATTAACACACATGTCATACAGCTGTACCGGCAGCAGCCAGCACAGCAAATTATGCTATCTGATTAACTGCCACGACCAGCATAGTTAGGCCAGTTCGTTAACTGTAACAACCAGCACAGTAAGGCCGGTTTAATTAACTGTCACAACCAGCATAATAAGGCCGGTTAGATAATTGTAACAACCAACATAGTAAGGCCGGTTTAATTAACTGTCACAACCAACATAATAAGGCCGGTTAGATAACTGCAACGGCCAGCAAAGTAATGCCGGTTAGTTAATTGTAACGGCCAGAATAGTAAGGCCGGTTAGTTAACAGTAACGATATTTTTTTCTTAGTAATGTCGGTTAGTTAACTGTAACGGCCAGAACAGTAAGGCCAGTTAGTTAACTGTCAGGATCAGCAAAACACGGCCGGTCAGTTAACTGTAACGGCCAGAATAGTAAGGCCGGTTCGTTAACTGTAACGATCAAAAAATAGTAATGTCGGTTAGTTAACTGTAACGGCCAGAACAGTAAGGCCAGTTAGTTAACTGTAAGGGTCAGCAAAACACGGCCGGTCAGTTAACTTTAACGGCTAGAATAGTAAGGCCGGTTAGTTAACTGTCAGGGCCAGCATAGTAAAGCCGGTTAGTTAACTGTCAGGGCGGGCCAGCATAGTAAGGCCGGCTAGTTAACTGTCAGGGCGGGCCAGCATAGTAAGGCCGGCTAGTTAACTGTCAGG
>CAUZXP010000378.1:0-2500 GCA_963584105.1 Alviniconcha strummeri | reverse complement strand
CCACAAGGATGCGCCTGAAAATGAGAAACTAGTTTTAAAAAGGTCTATTCTTGGTTTGGGCAGAGTTATGTATCTTGATGTGGCGCGAATGTTGGAACAGATAAAAAGCTGTTTAAGGTACGGAGGTGCAAGATTGTTGTATGCTTTGAATACTAATACTGACTTATTGAACATAAGCTTTTCTTTGAGTGGCAGTATTCCCAAGTACCGTAGCTTTGTATCGGTTGATAAAGAGGAGTCAGATATCATGAATTTTGCAGCTCTTCTGTGAAAAGAATTAAGTTTGTTAAATAAGATATCACTATAGCCGTCCCAGACAGCTGATGCATAAGTTAGGTGAGAGAAAATATGAGCATGCTAAAATGGTTTGCGCTTAGGTGTGTCCACAAAGTGTCTGAGCTGTGACAACAGACAAATATTTTTTGAAACTGTTTTACATGTGCCAGTAATGTGTGGTCGCCAACTAAACTCACCATCAATAGTAACGCCAAGGTGCCGCTTCTCATGAACTTGTTCAATATGACTGTCTTTAAGACTAAGATTAAGGTGAAGCGGGCGAAGCTAATGTTTTTGCCTAGTAGTAAGCAGCATACTTTTTGTTTTTGCAGGACGTAAAATCATGGCGTTATTGTTGCACCAGTCAAATGCTTCATTTATGCTTCTCTGTAGTTCATTTTGAAACAGTATCTGTATCGTTATCACATGTATTTAGTGAAGCATCATCCGCAAACATGTCACAATTAACTTTATTGCTAGTAATATGCAGGGGAAGATCACTGATAAAAATAGAAGCGGTCCTAAAATAGATCCTTGAGGAATTCCACAACGAACACTGCCTTGATTAGAGTAATCACCGTTAATATAAACATTTTGGGAGCTTAGCTCCAGATACGATTTAAATAATGAGACAAATTGGGAGTTTGCTGTATATAAGGATAATTTCTTAAGTAGAATATAATGATCAACAAGATCAAAAGCTTTTTTTAGGTCAAGAAAAACAGCGCCAACAACCTCAGAGTTGAGCGAGAGAGAGAGAGAGAGAGAGAGAGAGAGAGAGAGAGAGGAGAGAGAGAGAGAGAGAGAGAGAGAGAGAGAGAGAGAGAGAGAGAGAGAGAGAGAGGAGAGAGAGAACGAAAAGGGGCAGTAAAAAGCCAGACAGGCAGCAGCTTGTTGTACCGACCTATAGACCGGGGTTCAGAGTTCCAGTGGAAATCAAAGTCGTTGCAGGTCTCTTCCCGTAGCTTCTGGAAGTGGCTCACGTCTGTGGACAACAAAACAAATCGTCAGTCATATGAGTGGCTTACGTCTGTAGGCAACACTATAAAACATCATTCAAAGGAATGGCTCACGTCCGTAGACAACACACAACAAAACATCAGTCATAGGAATGGCTTACGTCTTTAGACAACAGTACAAAACACCAGTCATGGGAGTGGCTCACGTCGGTAGACAACACACACCAAAACAACAGTCATGGGAGTGGCCAAGTCTGTAGACAACACACAACAAATCATCAGTCATGGGAATGGCTTACGTCTTTAGACAACACTACAAAACACCAGTCATGGGGAGTGGCTCACGTCTGTAGACAACACACAACAAAACACCAGTGATGGGCGTGGCCACATTTGTAGACAACACACAACAAAACACCAGTCATGGGAATGGCTCACGTCCGTAGACAACACACAACAAAACACCAGTCATGGGCGTGGCCACGTCTGTAGACAACACACAACAAATAATCAGTCTAAAGAGTGGCTCACGTCTGTAGACAACACACACCAAGTCATGTCATGGGAGTGGCTCACGTCTGAAGACAACACACAACAAAACACCAGTCATGGGGGTAGCCAATCAGCAGTCTAAAGAGTGGCTCACAAAATCAGTAGTCCAGTCGCGGAAAAAAGGAACACGCTGAGACAACATACAAGAATACAGAAGTCATGGAACAAATCGAAGCATATGATTATGCCATCATTCCTCCGACCACTGTCATAACTGGCTATGCCACATAACTCAGCTAACTGTCCGTTTTTTGAGGAGCTAAAATGGCTTTAATGACCACTCTTCATATCGCGTACATTAGAATGTAATACTAATACTGGTCAGCCACAGGAACTCCACATTAATTAAATCCTATGGTCACTCACGGTTGTAACAGAGAATCAGCTCACTCTTTATAATTATCACGGAGATGGGAAAGTAATACTAATATTGGTCAGTCACACGACCTCCACATTAATTAGGTAATATGGTCACTTACGGTTGTAATCAGCTCACTCTTTATAATTATCACGGAGATGGGAATTAATGCCATACTAATAATGCCCCCCCTCCCCTCCCCCCCCCCCCCCCCCCCCATTCATTCACACATACACTCACACACACACACGCACACACACACACACACACACACACACACACACACACGCACGCACGCACGCACGCACGCACACACACACACACACACACACACACACGCACGCAGACACACCTA